>JACXGM010012103.1:0-24337 GCA_016801145.1 Umbra pygmaea
TAGTGACAACGCTATAAAAGCCTATTGCGGTGCTTGCGTCACTCCCTTATCCCTCCTACCAGTTCCTATGGCCACTTGACCAGTGCGAATGCAAATAGCAAAACCTGTTTTTGGGGAGAGTAGTTAGTAGAACTGTTTAGAAGTGGACTGTTCCTATAACTACGTTCCTGTAACTACTTGGTCGGAAAGCGGCTTATGCCTCAATCAACCATTTTTTATCCCATAGAAATAGAATGGATAGAAAGGCCATTGAACTGCTTGGCGTGGTCATTCGATTAGTACACAACAAAATGGCAGTTGTTATTAGTTGTCACGGTGACAACAAGCAAATCAGTTTAATGCGTAAGTAGGCCACTAGATCTTTGCAATTGAATGGTACACATAAAAATGGCTGCCTCTCTGACCATTCTGGTACATTGATTTGAATTGGAATGGCCTTTCTATCCATTCTATTTCAATGTTTTATCCTTATGCTGTAGAGGTTACTGACTACGATTACTGAATAAAGAATATGTTACTGATTAATGTTTGTGTGCGTTGTGTGTTTTTAGGCGGTGGCAGACCACATTCCCCAGCTTGTTCAGGGGGTGCGAGGTAGTCAAGCCCAGCCTGAAGACGTCAGTGCACAGCTAGCCCTCATCATCGCCAGCCAGAACTTCCTACAGGTACCACCCTAGTGGTACTCAGGCTCCAGAGCCTCACTACACACAAAATGAAACATTCTCTATAGATGTTTGTGTGTTTCTGACATAACTGTATAATGGAAACAAACTGCTAAGTAAATCTGTGTGCATGTGCAAGCAAAATAAGTGCCCTTCAGAATGTTTTTTAAGAACGAATTTAGAACAATCTATCCTCAACTGGAAGTTAGATTTCTCTCATTCAAAGTGTAAGATCCAAAGAAAGTGGAAATAAAATCACTTTCTTATTTTACTTATTATATACGTAAACTATAACAATGTTTTTAGTTTTTTGTTGTGGATAGTCAGGGATTTGCGAAAATTATTTCTGAAATCTTGCCGACGATGTTATAAAGTGCACCATGTTATTTTTGGAGATGTAGCTATTTCTACATGTCCTAATCCATTCCAAGTTGTTAGAATGTGGTCCGTTCCATTTTAAATCTTTTCATAGCCTTTTTCTTATTAAGAGGGGGACTGTATGGTGACGATGATTAACAATTGGCTAGAGCTGTGTTTGGTAGTCATATTGGACGGAAATATACAGTAAATCTTGTACAAAACATAATTTCTTTGGGATTTTCACATTTCATATTTTTCCTGGGATAGCCTGGTAGTAAAATGGTGACATCAGCAAAGTCGTCTGTTCCTACGGTTTTGGACCAGGCTGCAGCCATGCAGCTCAGCCAGTGTGCCAAGAATTTGGCCACCAGTCTGGCAGAGCTGAGGACGGCAGCACAGAAGGTACACACACATGCTAGCAAAATCAACTGCTGCACAGAAGTTACACAAACTAGCAAAATCACAATTCATGCCAGTCACCTAACCCCTGTCACTAAAGCCTTGTTTGGCCTAAATGTTTTCATTCATACTAAATACTCTACCTGCTCTGATAATTTAAAGAATTTCTAATTTAATGTTTTGTAGGCCCATGAAGCCTGTGGCCCCATGGAGATAGACTCAGCTCTGACAGCTGTTCAAACTCTCAAGAATGAGCTCCAAGATGCCAAAATGGCTGCCGTAGACAGGCAACTGAAACCACTGCCTGGAGAATCGGTTAGGAAGATTTACAAATATTTTTGATTTCATTCAATAGAAAAAATATACAGTTGATTAATTTTGTTGATTCCCTAATAGCAAAGCATTTTTTGCAGGTTTTCATATTGTTTACATTGTGTGGTTTTGTTCTTGGTAAAGTTGGAGAAGTGCGCTCAGGAACTGGGAAGCAACTCCAAGTCTGTGGGATCGTCCATGGCTCAGCTGCTGACCTGTGCTGCACAAGGCAACGAGCATTACACAGGTACAGGACGACTGTTCTGGGGCAACAACACCATTACTTATTTATTTTAATGCATGTAAGTGTTTCGAGCAATCACTTAAATTATACCGCTTTCTAAACGACATTAGGTTTTCTACGGCTCAGTTATGCTGACAACAGCATGGTTATGGGTTTTAATACCCATCCATGCCGTATCAGAAAGATAAACTACATTCACTGTAAATACGATGTAAAACTCTCCTAAATTATTCAGAAACTGGTGCTTGACACTTTGCTGTGTGTGTGTATCTGTGTCAGGTGTAGCAGCCAGAGAGACTGCCCAGGCTCTGAAGACTCTAGCCCAGGCAGCTAGGGGCGTGGCGGCCTCTACGACCGACCCGTCGGCGGCAACAGCCATGTTGGATTCAGCCCGTGATGTCATGGAGGGCTCGGTCATGCTGATCTATGAAGCCAAACAAGCTCTTGTTTCCCCTGGTGATGCGGAGAGCCAGCAGAGGCTTGCACAGGTCAAATTGGGTTCATTTCCTGAACAAACTTGACTGTAACCAACTTTCACCCTGTGTTAGAAAGTATGAAAACGTGAAACTAACCAACATCTAGGTTTGTAGCGTATCTTGGTTACACTGGTTTTACAGGTGCTGTTTAAGATTGTTGGATGACATCTGACTTCAGTAGCTGTGCCTTAAAATTCTCAGCAACAAAACAGTATTTGTTTTTTGTTTTCCACTACTTAAATCTGAGATGTGTTATGGTAAAGGTCAAATTGAGGTCAACTGTTTCTTTCTGCAGGATTTTTATAAATTCCATTCTTACTTTTCAGACTATGTAGCTGTATTAAAAAAACGATTTGCTTTCATTGAAAAATAAAAAAGATGGCAGCATACTGTATTCTCAACCTTTAAACCTTACTGGATGATGCTGATTACCTGCGAAATGGAGTGGAGGTACTTCAGATACAGATCCAAGTGTACAGTAGCAGCAGATGTACGGCCTAACAACACATCAAAATGTATGGCTAGTTCTTTCCATATCCTTCCCATATGATGAATAAATTATACATCTCTAGATGGTACTGTAGATCAATGGACAGAAAGAACAAAGTTGTCTGTAGTTTACTACAGACCCATTTTAGTGTTGCCGATTAGTTTGCTTTTGAGTGGAATCAATCAATCAATCAATCAAATGTATTTATAAAGCCCTCTTACAACAGCAGTTGTCACAAAGTGCTTTGACACATTTTTCAAATGGCGCCCTTTAAATTCTCTTTGAATTATTAGCTCCTTTAAATCTTTCCAAATAAAAGGATCCCCTTTTTTCTCCTCAGGTGCTAGTTCTGGTGATGCATTTGGTAAAACTTTCAGAAGCACGACTATATTTTTTGTTGCTAGGCCCTACACGGACAAAGATAAATTGGTTGCCATATGTTCTGTTGGAAACAGAAGTGCAAACCACTAAGATCAATTACTTCACTTGGCTTCTTGGCTCATTAGCATTTTAAATTTTGATTGTAGCTTAACATTAACACCACTGTGGAAAACACACACTCGACCGCGCACACGATCACAATACACACGCTCACACTCCCCTGCTTGCTGTTCCAGGTGGCTAAGTCTGTGTCCCACTCTCTGAATGACTGTGTGAACTGCCTGCCTGGTCAGAAGGATGTGGACATGGCTCTGAGGTGCATTGGAGAGGCCAGCAAAAAACTACTGGTAGAATCAGTGAGTTCCACACTTTATTATTGAATTAATATTCCAGTGAAGCCTCTGTTTACCACACAGTATATCACCAATTTTATTTAAACCAGATTGTACTGTAGGTCAATCTAATATAAAACATGTTTTAGACCACAAACTATTGCATCACGGGCCTAGACACTGACAGTATACCTTGGTGTTTGCCTCCCGCTAGCTTCCTCCATCCACCAAGTCTTTCCAGGTGGCCCAAAGCGAACTGAACCAGACGGCAGCAGACCTGAACCAGTCAGCGGGAGACGTGGTGCACGCCTCCCGAGGAACAAGCAGCCAGCTCGCAGACGCTTCCGGGAAGTTCAGCGAAGACTTTGATGAGTTCCTGGATGCCGGAATTGAGATGGCAGGACACACTCAGGTGTGTGGACCCAGGCATTTGTTGTGCTTCTGACAGGGCATTGGGCACTCAATGTTTCATAATGTTGTTGTTGGATCCCGGGTTCACCTGGTCAAATGGCTGATAATTAGTTGACAAGCTGAATCAGGTGTGCAGTATTAAATATATACATTTACCAGCCACTTTGTTATGTACTTAACACATTTTGTACTGAAGTGGATTGCTTCTACAATGCTTCTCATGAAAGGTAGGCAGACTATCATTATGGCTTTCAGTTACTGTTTAAATTGAATGTTAGAACAAACCAAGTTTGTACCAGCATCTCAGAAACAGATTTAATGCGCCACCGTCTCAAGATTTTACAGAGAAAGGGTGTGATAACCAAAACTCAGTGAACAGCTTTTCTGGGGGGGAAACACTGATAATGTGACAGGTCAGAGGGGAACGGCTGAACTGCGCTGCCTTTTTCATCCACCCATTTTCTTTCCCTCCCAATTCCTACTAACCCTGACTTGTCAGCAGGTCCGCAACTCCTTGGACAGGTCTGTGCGATGGCGAGGGGCGCGTACATGGTTAATCCAACCACATGTCGCAAATCCGCTAATTCTTTTCGCACTGCTCATCCAACATGAAAGCCTTTAGTCAGATCATGCACGGGATGATTACATTCACCAACTATACTTCCACGATTGAATTTACAGGGCCCCGATTTGAACACAAGCTGTTGCTAGATAGCAATGTGTCAGACTAGATAATACTGACTTATCAAAGTCAAATTCCGGGCAGCGCTATGCCAATTTGAACTGCCTCGTAAAGGAGGTCCGGGGAAAGTCAGAGACCCCGTAGTCAGGCTTGAATCCTGACTCATGACGTAGACTGTCCTGCAATGCAGCCCACTACGCCATGCGGACCCCACAAGAACGTCTGAACTTCTTGAAGCTCACAGAGAAGCCACAAACACTCAAATATCCCTGCTTAACAACTGTGGTGTGCAGAAGAACATCCCTGAACGCAGACCTTAAAGCAGATGGGCTACAGCTGGCCAAGTTTCAGTACTCTTAGTTTAGAACAGGAAGATGAGGCTACAGTGCACACGTGATCAACAAATGTAACTATTTGAAGATTGAAAAACATTGCTTGGTCTGTTAAATTTGCTGCAACATGCATATTGGTAGGGTCAGAATTTGGGTTAAACTGCATACATGCAATCCTGCCTTGTCAACTCTACCGGCACAAATCAAGCCTATTAATACCAATGGAGTATAATTTAAATGCCACTGCGTGCTGCTGACAATTTGCTTCCCTCTATGGCCACAGTCGACCTGTTCTCAAATGGACACTTCCAGCTGGGTAATTCACCATCTTGCAAAGACCCCGTGATCTGAAAACGATTGACTAAACACAACTGCACTCCTCCCGGATCTCAATCCAATAAAGGGTTGCAGCATGAATGTGTGGCCAGGTCAGCATGAACCAAAATCCCTGTTCAAGCACCTTGTCCATTCCACAACTTGATGAATTCATGATGTTTTGAAGACAAAGGGGTTTATTACTTGAAAGTAGATAGGTGTACCTAATAAAGTGTCCAGTGAGTGTATAACATATATGGATCAGCTTTCGGTCCCAGAGACGATACTGAAGAAGCGTTAAACAACCTTGGCACTGTTCCGTTGAATGATGACCATACTGGATTGTACTGGTTTAGGATGACTGACTCAAACCTACGCATTTAATTTTCCTAACCTTTTTATTCAATCAACAAAAGAAAGAACTTGGCAAACCATCTGTCCAATAACTTTGCTCATACAGTAGATAGAGAATAGTTCATGTAATCGCCTCTTTGCGGCACTCAGTTAAAAAGCCTAAGATCACATTTAAACGTTGTGTCCGGCTGCAATCATCAATCTGAGTAGCTCATCTGAGAAAGGAGGAAATGTGTGTGGCATAACACCAATTACCTAGTCAGACCCAGGCGATTGCAGGCTCTAAAGCTATTGTTGGAACTGAGAGAAGCACGAGACATTTTAACATGGAGAAGCTGTAGAGTTTAACAGCATTTCACACCCATCACTGCTACCGTATGTCTTTAAGGTGTCTACGGTACATCAGTTATTAGGTAGAATTTGGATATTTAGCCCCTCTATAAGAGTGATAACATTCCAGCAGTTTTTCCCTGAATTTTGTTTTCGATAATAAATCATGGTCCGTCTGTTAACGTTGCAGAGGAAAGATGACCAGATCCAAGTTATAGGCAACCTGAAGAACATCTCCATGGCATCTAGCAAGCTGCTCCTGGCAGCCAAGTCCCTTTCTGTTGATCCTGGTGCTGCCAACGCCAAGAACCTGCTGGCTGCTGCGGCAAGGTAACGCCCACACTCACAAAACCCATTGGTTGGTTGTTAGGTCATTTTGGATTTACAACAAAGGATTTCTCTCGATCACATCATTAAACGTTTGGCATTGTGGAACAACGCGCGTCTGGCATGGCCGAAGCGACAGGGATTTTAAGTGTGCATTTGGAAATTGAAAGGTTTTTGATGTGGCACTCGTCCGCTCTCTTTCATTCCCTCCTACACCTCACTTCACAGCAAACATGCCCTCCTAAGTGGTGCTAACCCTTAAGGCCTGTGGAAGCTGTTTCCTGTCTGCTAATTGGAGGGTTAGGATGGAGGGAGGTTCTGACTGGAATGTGTGCCTGGCTCAGTGGAGCCTTCTGGGGAGAATGGAGGAGGACAGGGTCTCAGACCACATTATTAGATCTGGAGCCAATAAAGCTTGGGCCTTTGTGTTTGTGTAATGTAGCGGAACACAGTTTTTTAACTGCTTCTTATTTTGAACTCTGTCTCAACCTCTCTCTTCGTCTATTCTTTTATTTCTCTCTTTGAACCTGTCTTCCTCTCGCCATCTCTTCCCTCTTTGTTTCGCTCTCCTCCTGGGTTTCAGAGCAGTGACTGAGAGCATTAACCAGCTCATCACGCTGGCCACACAGCAGGCTCCGGGACAGAAGGAGTGCGATAATGCCCTCAGAGAACTGGAGGTACTGGATACGAACATCACATTAGCTTCACTGAATGTTTGTTGAGTATATGTACGATGATGACAGTAAAATTAGTGTGTTCTGTGGCAGACAGCTTTGGAGTACCGGTAGTTGCAGCATCATTAAAGGGAGTGTGTTGAGTAATGTACTGTAGACAGAATTTGCACTCCCCTTTAATGATCTTTTTCTTTCTCCTGTAGTTAATTGAATTGAATCTATAATCGGCTTCTCGGCTCATTTTTCTGGGTTTTAAAAGCGTGTTTACTTTCTCCTCTCAGGCGGTGAAAGGAATGCTGGACAACCCCAACGAGCCGGTCAGCGACCTCTCCTACTTTGATTGTATTGAGAGCGTCATGGAGAACTCGAAGGTATGAAGGCCACGACCCTGTGTGTTGCCAAACGTAACCACAACTTCCCCCTGGTCGGGAACAATGCAGGGAGGGTGACCTGGCTGAGGAATGTGACAGCTTAACTAGTAATCCTTCTCTTCTTCTGCTCCTCTCATCCATCGCCCCTTTTCTGTCAGGTCCTGGGAGAATCCATGGCTGGCATTTCTCAGAACTGTAAGACTGGGGACGTTCTCTCGTTCGGCGACTGTGTGGCCGTGGCCTCGAAGGCCCTTTGTGGGCTGACTGAGGCTGCAGGACAGGTGAGGTCACCTGCTTCTACGTATCTGCTCGGAACATTCTGGGGAAAAATGTGCCTTATAATGATTGTCAAGTAACAGAGTGGACTTTTTGTTTGTTGAACGATGCTAAATGTTCTGGTCTCCGGTTCTCCCAACAGGCTTCATACCTGGTGGGTGTGTCTGACCCCAACAGCCAGGCAGGGCATCAGGGATTGGTTGACCCTGTTCAGTTTGCGCGAGCCAATCAGGCAATTCAGACAGCCTGTCAGAACCTGGTGGATCCAGACAGCAGCCCCTCACAGGTCAGTTGGGACATAACACAGGTTTGTTGGTTTTTACTTTCTGACAAATGTAAAGTATAGTCAAGCTTGTCTTACTTAGGAATCCATTTTGAAATGAGATATTTAAACCAACTGCTACCTTTGCCATGTTCAGCTGTTGTGATTGTCTGTTTGCTTTCCTTCATCTAATCTCTTAGTTTTTTTCCCAGGTACTGTCATCTGCCACCATTGTTGCGAAGCACACATCAGCTCTGTGCAATGCCTGTCGCCTGGCCTCCTCCAAGACAGCCAACCCCACAGCCAAGAGACATTTTGTCCAGTCGGCCAAGGAGGTGGCCAACAGTACAGCCACTCTGGTTAAAACCATAAAGGTACAACTGCTAACTCAAGATAGTGTTTCTGAAGGACTGTCCCGTTACGTGTATTGATGTGTGTTTGTGCCCAGGCGCTGGATGGGGATTTTTCTGAGGAGAACAGAAGCAAGTGTCGAGTAGCCACAGCACCTCTGATCGAGGCTGTGGAGAACCTCACTGTGTTCGCATCTAACCCAGAGTTTGCCAGCATCCCTGCTAAGATCAGCCGTGAGGTATGTCTGCCATCAGTTAGCTTGAAGCCTTAAACTGAACTCTTAGACAAACTAGGATGACAATATAGTGGTGGAAAACCTTTTCCTTTGATAAAACGATTGGTAGTTATTGTCATGAAGGACTTTTTCTTTTGTCTGTGTGTAGGGCTCAGCCGCTCAGGAGCCAATCCTCCTATCAACCCGCTCCATGTTGGAAAGCTCCACCCACCTGCTGAAGACAGCGCGTTCGTTGGTCATCAACCCTAAAGACCCACCTACCTGGTCGGCCCTGGCTGGCTACTCTCGGACGGTGTCTGACTCTATCAAAGGTCTGATCACAGCTATCAGGTAAGTCACGTCACCCTACTGGCTAGGACTTACAAACGATATCTCTCTATATTCCCTTAATGAGTTTTAATAAGATTGGTCATGGTTGGTCTAAATGTAGTATTTCTCAAGAATTCTGTATTTAGGTTTCTATTAACTTGTCCAGGCTATTATTTTTTGTTGTTGTCTAAATTTGTGAATTTAACATTGAAAATAGATGCGAATGTTGCCTGACATTGTTTCTTTTACTGTCTTGTGTCGAGGAAAACAGCTGGATGTAATTACTTGAAACATCATACATAATGAAATACTGTAAATATTGTGGCTGAACTGGTCATTTATCTATTTGGCCAATTTCTGCCCACCTCTGTTTCATGTCACAGGTAGACCTCAAAATTAATCATGGGTAGAATGTACAAATTCACCAGTATTAGCCATAATGTAATAATTTTCCGGTAGGCACACGTATAGGCCTGAGAGTTCAACTATTAATTTTGAGACTTTCAATTGCAATGGTGAGTCAAGATAATGTTTGTGGCAAAGGAGCCATCTTTATTTGATAAACAAAGTGACCTTAATACAATGGGCTGTGTACCTTCAGATCCCCCACCCGGTACAGCCAGAAGAGGACTGGCCACCCCCTTGAGTCTGGCCTCTCTCTAGGTCACGTCCCATGTCCCACTTACTAGGGAGTTTTTCCTAGCCACTGTGCATCACTTGTGTTGCTTGCTCTTTAGGGTCTCGGGCTGAGGGTCTCTGTCAAAGCAATTTGTGACAACTGCTGTTGTAAAAATGGCTTTATAAATAAATTTGATTGGTTTTTATAGATTAAGAGTCTTCGTGATGTCATTAATGGTAGGCTATGCTTTTAGCGTTTCATGTACATTAATTACTTTCTGTGGGCATCAAGATGGCGTAGTGGTTTGAATCCCCCAAACTACCAATGTGTAAAGCCGCTGTTTTGTCTGTGAGCAAGAGTTAACCCTAATTGCTCACAAGTCATTGCTGTAACTGAGTATTGGTTCTCAGTCGATGTACCTGTTTAAATAAAGGTATAATAAAAATAAAAACTAGTTTAAAAAGTTATTTTTCCAAATGTTTTTCGACACATTTCTTCAAAAACATTCCATCATAGTTGATCTATTTTACAAAAACATTGCACATAACCATATTTTGTTGGCAACATTGAATTTGTTTCAGTAGACATTTGTCAGTGGATATCTGCTTTATTTCTGTACATTGTGCTTCTCGCTTGCCCTTTCAGGGACAAGGCTCCAGGACAGAGAGAGTGTGACTACTCCATAGATAACATCAACACATGTATCCGGGACATAGAACAGGCTTCGCTAGCCGCAGTCAGCCAGAACCTTGCCAGCAGGGATGACATCTCACTGGAGGTACTGATTTGACAAGCTCCACTAACCCGAAGCAAATCTATCTATCCAGTTCTCTCGCTCCATCCCTCGAGCTTTGATATATAGATCTACAGCTAATTAGGACCAGGAGCCGATTTCATGTGAAAAAGCAGCTTGATTGATTATCTGACTTCCAATCAGGCTTTGCAAGAGCAGCTGACATCCACAGTACAAGAGATCGGCTACCTGATCGACCCCATCACCACAGCTGCCAGAGGTCAGGCTGCCCAGCTAGGACACAAGGTATCTAATTGCAGCACGGTCACTAATCCGCTCCGTCTCCTACCCGGGGGAAGTCAATGGTCGGTTTCCAGGTGTAGAATGTTTTTTTTGCTGTGATGCCGTGTCTCAGTTACCTAGAAGTCATTTTGCAGATGTGTATTCACCTGAAGATGGTAAAGTCCAACATCCTCATTAACCTTTAACCCCGCCCCGTTCCAGGTGACCCAACTGGCTGGCTACTTTGAGCCTCTGATCGTGGCGTCTGTGGGCGTGGCCTCCAAGCTGCAGGACCACCAGCAGCAGATGACTTTACTGGACCAGACTAAGACGCTGGCAGAGTCCGCACTGCAAATGCTCTACGCAGCTAAAGAAGGTGGCGGCAACCCCAAGGTACGTCCTCACAAACCCATCCACCATTACAGCCCCCACAGAACCTTTTAGTGACCGGATTTATGAAGTACTAAACTCCCTGCACATTATTGAATTGCACAGTAAAACTCTAGTACTTTACAAAACATATCTATTGTTCGATCAAAGATCTGAGAAGTGTGACCCAGATGTGTTTCTGCAGGCTTCCCATACCCACGATGCCATAGCGGAGGCGGCTCAGCTGATGCGGGAGGCTGTGGAGGATATCATGGCGACCCTTAACGAGGCGGCCAGCGAGGGGGGAATGGTGGGGGGAATGGTGGACTCTATCGCCGAGGCCATGGGCAGAGTGAGTGGAGGGTTTCAGAATGTCTGAGAGATGGAGAGAAGGAATAAAAAGCTGTCGGTCAGCTTACTGGTGTAAGAGTAGCACTACTTCCCCATATGAAAAAAGATAGACAAAGAGTAGCACTGAGATTGTTTCGAGAGGCAATGCCTTCTTCCGTATATGATTGAGTTGAACTGTGAATAATCAATATCCTTGGCTGTGTAGGTAGAGGACACCTTGAATGTTAAAATAGCTGGTTGAACTTCACTCATTTCCTTCTTTTCTTCCTTCCACTCTCTTTGCCTCACTCAATACTCCCTCTATTTCTCTGAACAAGTTCACTGGGAAAACTGTAGATTATGAGACGTGCGTACATTCTACATCCCTCCAAATCATTTTGTCTACAATGTGCTGCAGCTTATGTCATGAATAATGAATGTGCATTACTATTAGCTCTAAGTATAAATTGATGTCTCACTTGATTAAATGAGGATAATCTGTTGATAATCCGTTGAGATAACAGCGTTCTTTAATCTGAATCGGTAGGGGAGGTTATAACATTAATGTATTCCAATCAACCACTATTATTATTAATTCACTATTCAGTGTTTCTACCATGAGCTGACATTTAAAAGCCAAGTCTGTGTTTTAATTACAGTTTGGAGGTCATATGTGTTTGTCTGTCTGATGCACATTGGGGTCAGAACATAATGACAGTTTTCTAATTGGTGAAAGGAAATTTTAAACAAAGCTAATAGTGTGTAGTTACTATATGATTGTACCCAGTAAACTGCAATTAATTTTTATGAGTGCTTTTTTAAAATGTATTAGGTTGCAGCAAGCATTCTCATGACACTCAAAATGTGCTAAAAATAACCATTTACTGTACCAGATGTTACAAGAGATTTCCCAGAAAACACGTTGTCTGATCTTTAATTTTATAAGATTGTTTAAGTTTGTGACGTGTGAGAACAGTCAGATGTGAACATCAAAAAAGTGTCTTTCCAAAACACAAAAACTGGACACATTTAAATTTTAGTCATTTAGCAGACGCTCTTATCCAGTATGACTTACAGTGTGTACAGGGACATTCTCCCTGGAGCAACTTAGGGTGAAGTGCCTTGCCCAAGGACACAATGACATTTGGCACAGCCGGGAATCGAACCAGCAACCTCCGACTGCTAGTTCGACTCCCTTACCGCTGAGCCATCTGACCCCCAAATTAAGTAATTTAGCTGACACCCTTATCCAGAGCGACATACAGTAAATATAGGGACATTCCCCTGGAGCAACTTCAGGTGAAGTGCCTTGCCCAAGGTCACAACAACATTTTTAATGTAAGGTTAAATATGTTTGTTAAAAGGAGGATTTGTATTTGGTTTAAGCAGGTGTTTGGTGTATTTTCTCCAACAGCTAAATGAGGGAACTCCTCCTGAACCAGAAGGCTCATTTGTAGACTACCAGACCTCCATGGTGAAGTACTCCAAAGCCATCGCTCTCACTGCTCAGGAAATGGTAAGAGGATACAGAATGATACAGATACAGAATGATACAGAGGATACAGAATGAAAAGCCTCCATTACCTTTTTATAAAACCCTTTGTCACAAACTGCTTAACAGAAACTTAGTCTGAATGTTTTAGAAAAGCTATCCAAACATAGTCTGCTCATTGTGGAGTGTTGGACATCCCTGGATTACTTCCAGCGGCCTCTGTCTTGTACAGTGTTATTCCCATTCCTTTTAAGGGTTCAGGACGTCTTGTGTTAATGTTGATATCTCCGTCCTCTAGATGACAAAGTCAGTGACGTGTCCTGAGGATCTGGGAGCCCTTGCCTCTCAAGTGACCTCAGACTACAGCCAGCTGGCCCTGCAGGGACGCCTCGCTGCTTACACTGCTGAACCCGAGGAGGTAACCAACCACATCTGTCCGAACCCCTTCACCTATCAATCCGTCTTTATTGTACCCACTGATCTACTGTGTATCTGAAGTCGACAATCCACTCAACACACCTGGTACGAACTGTCCAGGATTCAGACATATAACCAGAGATTATTTAATTAAGTCTTTAAATGCCCCACTTAATGAAGTGCTAATCAAACGTTTGAGCGTCTTGGGTTGATGATAATGTATACTGATGTTGTTTGCCTCCAGATTGGTTTCCAGATCAGGACGCGTGTGCAGGAGCTGGGTCATGGCTGCATCTTCCTGGTGCAGAAGGCTGGAGCTCTGCAGGTCACACCGTCTGACAGCTACACCAAGAGAGAGCTGATCGACTGCGCTCGCAGCGTCACTGAGAAGGTACTGTAGGCAGGAAGGTGTTACCTGGCAGGTCACATCAGATTCGGGGGCAGTTCCTTTTTCGTTTGATGCTAAAGATGCAATATGCGAGTTAACTTTATGTCTAATATGCTTGGTATAGTGCAGAAGTGGAGTCACTCACACCTCCGTTAACCATGGAATACTAAGTTGTAGTTGAGTTGGTTTAACGACTTAAGGCACAAATACATGACATGATTTTCTGAGATCCTATTTTAAATAATGAAAGGATATCCTTTTGAAAGGTCAAATGCTGAACTCCTAAAACTACTTTACAGAATTACATTGTGTTTCTTTGCTGTACTGTGTTGCACTTGCAAAACCATTGAACGTGTCTGTGCAGATTTGGTCCAGTCTTGAATCACCATGTTAGTTTTTGTTTTGAATAATGAGCACTGTGTAGAAGAACAACTAAACATGAAGTGGAGGATATCAAATGTTTCTACAGTACCTTGGTGATCACAATTATGAAGCATTCCAATATAATTCAGATCAAGAACACATTGTCATTCTATTTCCACTTATCTTAATGAAGTTCAATAATTGAATGTTTGAACCAACATTTTGGTTTGATTTTCTCTTACTTTTCCTCACTTGGCAATTCTTTTCATTTTAAAATGACCACAGCAGGTTCAGATTGACAGTTGATTCCTCCAATCACGTCTTGCCATCTGTAACAAATGACACTATAGAAAAACAGTATGCTTAATTGCAGGACCTTTACTTTGAAATGTAAGCTACACATTACGATGTTAATGACATTGAAGTTAGAATGACTAACAAAACCAGTGGGGAGTCTTGGAGGACAGGACATGTCTGGCTGCTCAGTATTGTTCCAAGCTGCATATTCTTATTACCAACTTTTACCAATTAGTGCCTACTAACTACAGTTTAGAAAGGAGATATGTGCAGATAAAAACTTTGGCTCAAGGTCTTGACTATTACTTCAAAATTATGTCTTAGTACTTCAGGAACATCAATAACACCATTAGTTTAATTTAGATTCTTAGGTAGAGATCCAAGGTATTGAGTGCATTTAATAATTCATGCTAAGTATTCCACTGGCACTTAATTAATACTATAAAATATTGGTGTTTGCTTAGTTTAAACAAAATGATGAGTCTAAAGATAGATACACCAATGTTCTGCTTTTATATACTGTATAATGGTTTGCTGTTCTTTAATGTATTCTGCTTTCATGTGCTCCGCTTTCATGCCGTTATCGCAGTTTCAAGAAGAAAAATATTTTCAAGGACATTGGTAAAGTGTTAGCTTGAATTTGATTGGTTCTGCTTGACTTAGTGTCCCATCAAATCGGCTGTCCCCCTGCTTCTACCATTTGCCTCGAGTCCCACAGACCTACAGTAGGTTACCATGGCAGCCAATTCCTTATAATGCATTTCTTTTAACCACTGATGAAGTGTACGATAAAGAGACAGTGGGTGCTTTTTAGGACGTAGACTTGATCATGCCCATCACTCAGACTAATGTCTTTTAACACTATATATTTGTATACATGTGTTGAAAGTGAACTGAGCCTTAATACTCAACTACATGTATTTTCTTTGTCCTTGGGTTTGACCAGAAAATAATTAGGTTCGAGAGTGATTTATTCAAATATTTGCTTAGTAGAGGAAGTAAACATGCCATTTAGCTGTCATTATGATTCATATGGTCTTTCACGTCCTTTTGTCTGCATCCGATATTTCCTGAAGAACACATCAATACATCTTTGAGAGCAGTGCCGTCTGCCGTGAGAGCAAAGAAAATCAGACAGGATCAAACTATCAAAACCTTCATAAAAGACCAACAAAATCCCTCGGTCAAAATCAATTCAAAGGAGTGAAAAACAGTTAGCAACTGCTATTTTTTTCTGTTCTCATGTCAATAGAGTCTGTGACTTGGTTTGTTCTTTCACAGCTTGTTCTCTCCAAAAATCATCTGTGTGTAAAAATGTTTTCCTGCGTTCTAATTTAATAAATGAAGGTGGGTGTACTCGCTGTTCTAGAATGCAGGAAATTTGCCTTTTATAATACTGTGATAAATTGTATTTATAAATAAGTTACAGTAATAAAATCTGAAGGATAATGTAGTGATTGGTCTCGATCAGCAGTGCAGTTTAATAATAAGCGTGGGGGAAAAATGCAAACGTTCAACAAATATCTGTCATTCATTGAGTAATTGGTAATTAGATGTTTTTTCTAATTTTGTGATACGTTTATCCCTATGTCGATTTATCTTACTAAATAAAAATTGAACTGGGGATTGAAAACTACATTTTTGAATGCCGGTGTTACTGGTAAAGCCTCATTCTGTGCATTATTGAACCATTCGAGCGCTTCAATAGATTTATGAATTTATTCGTAGTTTAAAACTATCCCGACTGCTCAAAAGACAAATTCACACCTTACTTTTATAAATCATATTAACCGACAAGATTACATTATGCATTACAGCTGAATACCTTAGTTCTCTCAGCCAACCCTCTCCATTTCACTTTTAAGCAGGACACAAAATACATAACTATATAGACACTAGTTAAGTGGATTCAAAAACGAACCGTAAATTTAAAACCATAGCGAAGCGATCAACCCACATTCAGTATTCCACACTGAGAAACATGAGAATGGCAGGTTTTCAGTAGCTTAGTCCACTACACACACAACACGCAGTGTGCAGAAATGAAGAGGGGAGAGCACGATTGATTTGCAGGATCAAACTTTTCGGTAACTCCGTGAACAATAAAAGTTGGAAATGGCAAATTTAAATGGACTCTGACGGCCAATACACCTGCGTTTTCGGAACGCGAGACAATATTGGTTCTGCGTTTTCATTTATTTTTCTGCGTATAAAATGTAGAATCCTGCGTCAATGCGACGTGTGTGTGTGTGTGTGTGTGTGTACTTCTGTCCGATGGTAGTGATTGAGAGTGCTTCCTCTGTCCCTCCCCAGGTGTCCATGGTGCTGTCTGCCCTACAGGCAGGGAATAAAGGCACTCAGGCCTGCATCACAGCTGCTAGTGCTGTCTCTGGCATTATAGCTGACCTGGACACCACCATCATGTTTGCGTCTGCTGGCACGCTCAACGCGGAGAACGATGAGTCATTCGCTGACCACAGGTGCGTGAGAGGATTTTCATTTGTAAGGATTGTCCCAAAGTGAGTTTTGTGTGTAAGACCTGTAATCAGGCCTTAGGCCCCCGCCCCCTGCACAGTGAGTGACAGGAAGACCTATGGCCTTCTGGAAGGTGAGGAGTTTTTTGTCTAGACAGAAGTCGGTAATTATAAATCATTCTGACAGGAAGGAGTAGATTTTTTTGGTAAAACATTTCAGACACACGTCTGTGTTCCAACAGCAACTTTTAATATGTATTTCTCCAAAGGAGCAATGAAAGTAATCTTTTTAAGAGCTATACTTAAAGGAGTTATTTGTAGAATTTTGAGCCGTAAAGACGGAACTAATTTCTCTTTCAAGTGACAACCTTTTATGCTGTAAAAACAGATTTTTTTTCATATTTTAAAACTCAGAAAAGGCCATGTTTATGGGATAATGATTTCCTGCACTATGCAGTGCTATGGTGCACACAAAAATCTGCCTAAAACACACAATTTATGTCAAAGGCAGACTGGCATGTGCCCATTGTCAGACAATGTGGAAGCACAACTCGTCTTGACATCATTGCAATTCCACTTACTCACAGTCTTCAGCAGCAACATCACGTTTGTCACCATCACCTCTTGGGTTAGAGATGTGGGAAAGGATAAAAATAAAAATATTACTTGGTATATTTTTGCTGTTAGAGGTAAGGACATAAAACATAAATGATACAATTGTTGGTGAGCATGAGATAATGAGATATAAGGGCAGTGAATATATAATAGCGTTGCAAAGTGTAGGGAAACATTGTCCCATCTGAACAGCTATTTTCCAGTTTTAAAAAACATTTATATAGACAAAGGTTTGTGTTCCCTTCAACATCACAACCATATGGTGATGTTGGATCATGAAATACATCTTCTACATCCTTTTGAAAGCTGGTCTCTGAATAAGAAAGTAGTTCTGATTTCACTCAGAAATTCTACAGAGTGCAGCTTTAAACTAGTTACGTGTGGATCGTATTCTCACAGGATGTGTTAGAGGTTAGGGGGGTAAGTTCCACCATGATATAACCTGTAGAGGTCCATAAACATTTGTTTTTCACACTTCTATCTTTTTCTCTCCTCCCAGGGAAAACATCCTGAAAACAGCGAAGGCTCTTGTGGAGGACACTAAGATGCTGGTGTCTGGAGCAGCGTCTGGTCAGGACAAACTGGCCCAGGCTGCCCAGTCCTCAGCCAAGACCATCACCCAGCTCACTGACGTGGTGAAGTTAGGAGCCACCAGCATCGGCTCTGATGACCCAGAGACCCAGGTGACCCATCATTCAGTTTTGTGTCGTTTCTGTCCCTAGAACATCCCATTCAGTAACTGCCATTTTCTGTTTTCCATTAATAAAATAATTACTTGTGGATAGACTTTCTGCTAACTGACATTTCTTTTAACAACCCTTGTGTTGTCCTTGGTATCATTCTGACCCCAAATTAAAGTTTTTTCCATCAACATATTTTTATACCTGTATGTAAACAAGGTCTATTGGCCCTAAATTCCACAAAAAGGGGAAAATGTGTGGCAATGGGTTGGACTGAAGTAAGACTAAATGTGTAACACAGAATTTATTGAATTTCTATACTATGTGCTTTAAATAAGAGTCAAACCAGATGGTCATTTTTTACCCCAGAGGACAAATGGTGTGTGGCAATCGGGAGGACAACACAGGGGTTTTAAGAAACAGAACAGTATAAGTAACATGGGATGAGCTCTACCTTAGCGTATGTCTTTCTGGTGTGTGTGTGTGTGTGTGTGTGTGTGTGTGTTCTGCGAAGGTGGTTCTGATCAACGCAGTGAAAGATGTAGCCAAGGCCCTGGCTGACCTCATAGGAGCCACCAAGTGTGCCGCTGGCAAGACGGCGGATGACCCATCCATGTACCAGCTGAAGAGTGCTGCCAAGGTAGGAGACTCAGAGACCCAGTGGATTCTACTCCCTGGTTGGGGTGACCGTGAGACCGAGCGGTTCGACTTGCATATTGGTAGTCTATGCTCAGTTGTGCCTCAGAAACATGGCAGAAGTGAACGTTATGCCTTGTACGTCTGAAATGCTTACCAAAAGTGTTGTGGCGAGTGCTTCCAGTACACTAGATGAAGACATGCTGTCTCAGTGATTGTACATAGCAACAGTTATCCTTCAGGCCCAGCCAATAATCAAAAGCCTAGCTAGCAACCTCCGCTACGCTAACCCACTTTCTGGAATCTCATCCATCACTTGACAATGACCAAGCAAAATAGAGGTGAGGCATCTAATCAATGTTAGCTGCTAGCTACTTATTGCATGTGGTGCTGATGAAAACAGATGGCGTTATCAGAAATGGAATCTCATTCCCCACACATTGCTCTGCGTGGGCTCTGATAAAGACACTATAGATGTGCCATTTTTAACACAACCGGTGTTACTGCAGGTGTGTGTGCTTATGGACAATCTCCAAACATAATGCAGAAACAGTGGATATCTGTTGCAATACTGTTTTTATTGATAGAGTTTTAACTCAAACTACAGGATTAAATGGCTATAAGTCTAGCCAATACTGTTGGAGTATACAGCATTGCATCACCCATCGACTCCTCTCTACCATCACATCTTTGAGTCTCTGCCACAGACTAAGACTTAGTTTCCACTTTGCCCAGAGTTCCAGTATGAGGCAGCACAAATTAACACAGGGAGTAGAAAATTCTGACTAATGTGTCTTGCTATGTCGCTCTCCAGCAACTTTTTGTGTGCAAATCGTCTGTTTGCATACCCTGGCAGAAATTGTGAAATTTCAGCATTGATTTTGACAATATGACTTTTCATGTAAGGGTAGTGCTCATATGAAGCCATTAATTATCACAGTTGTTTGGTACTGATGGCCCTGATCTAAATTTTACATACCCTTGAATGTTTGGCCTTATTACAGACACACAAGGTGACAGGTAGGAAAAACTACTGCTCATCTTATTTCTTAGCATTGCGTTTACTAGTATAAATCTCTACATGGGTTTTACATCCTGAATGCTGATTACCTGATAGCTGTGGTATTTGAAACTGGAATTACACTTACCATAACTGTTACGTCTGTAATTGTGTTAATGGTACCAGCTTATAACAGCAATGAACCATCTTGGGGGCATGTGGATATATCCAAAACACCCAGGTCTAGGCACCTTGGATTGTCATGCATTTCAGAAGAGTAGCTCTTAGCCATGTTATATTGGCCATATACAACACCCCCTGGTTCCCCATTGCCTAAGTATATTATATATTCACTGCCCTTTTATCCCATTATCTCAACCTCACCAACAATTGTATAATTTATGTTTTATGTCCTTACCTCTAACAGCAAAAAACACCAAGTCATATTTTTATCCTTCCTTTCCCACATCTCTAACCCAACAGGTGATGGTGACAAACGTGACGTCGCTGCTGAAGACTGTGAAGGCTGTAGAGGACGAGGCCACGCGGGGGACCAGAGCTCTTGAGTCCACCATCGAATGTATCAAGCAGGAGCTCATGGTGAGCAGTCATCCCATGTTCCGAGTGTAATGTTATGAATGGAATTTTATTCATATTCATTCAACCAGTCACTTGATAAGGGCAGGTGACATTGAGCATGCCTCTCTGACATACATTTTCCGACCTAAACATGTCCTCAGAGGTTGGTTCATTCTAGAAAAGCATTGACACTTTAAATGATGCACTCTATTGATTTTACCATAGCTATTAGTTACTAGTGGACTCTACAGTCCCAGGATGTTTTGTTCACCCTTATCTTTCGTGACTGACAGAGGAATACCCACCTCCATAAGTTGATTGTCCTAGTAATTTTCTCCCAGTGTTATTACCCCTACAAGACAACCTCCTAATGAATCTCCTGCCATTAAAGTCTTAAAGCTACAGTCCGTGGTTTTTGTAATTGCAAAAAAGATTTTTAGGCCCCCATTTTAGTCCGGATGTGTAGTATATTGTTTATAGTATATGCACAATCTAAGTAGAAACATCGTCTTACTGTATTTAGCATGAAACCTGACTGTGTTTCTCACAGCTATTGCAGGTATTCCCTTACCGAGCATCAGGCAGGGAATCACTAACAAATGTATGAGTTATGGTCTGTTAAATACTGTTGACAGAGCTGTCAATCAAACCAGAGCTTATACGGTGACATCCAATTTGTTTGCAAGATGGTCACAACTTCTAGACCCAGTAGAACAAGAGAGAAAATAAAAACCTAGACACTTCAGTGAAATAAACTGAATAAAGTCCCGAGCCGGCACACTTTTTAGCCTGACAGTGCCTATTTTCAAATTTTGTAGAACCCAGGGGCCTAAATAGGTACAGTATAAATATCGCGGAAGGCGTCTTTACCAGGGGATCAATAAGACAAGCCCAAGTTAAAATTTATCATATCATATTAGTAGACCTAACTGTTAGGCGTTACTGTAAATACATAGTCAATTTCAAGATTATTTGTACGGTTATTTATTTGGCCCATTCATGCTATAAATAAAAAACCTTGAGTGACAGAGTAAACAAACAGGGTGGATGTACACCAAAAAACAGATTTATTGTCTGGGATGTTGGGATGATAAATTACAAAAGTTCAAATTGTAATCCATAAAATCTAAATGCTTAGGGGAGATAATTTTAGCAAATGTCTGAGTTTGTACGTTTTCATTGGAAAATATAAGGCTTCGCTAAACACAAAAGTAGTCTTATTAAAAATATTTTCCTATTCCGGGGTCCACGTGGCATAGTGGGCGAAGTCGCCTCATTGTAAGCCAGTCTACCTCATGATAGTCACTGGTTCAAGCCTGACTATGGGTTCTCTGACTTTCCCCGGACCTCCTGCACAAGGCAGCGCAAATTCAGATTATCTGTCCTGCCATGTTGCTCTCCAGCGACTCCTGGTGTCCAGATCGGGGCCTGTGGGTTCAATCACAGAAGTATATTCAGTGAACTTAATCATCCTGTGCATGATCCCAACTAAAGGCTTCCGTGTTGGATTCACATTGCGAAAATAATCGGTGGCTGGGCAACATGGTTGGATGAACCGTGTGGGCGCCCTTCACCATCCCACAGATCTTTGTGGGGAGTTGTGCAGCTGCCAAGAAGGTAGGATTAGAGTGGGAATTGGGAGGGGAAGAAAAAAAAATTCCATTAAAAGATGGATAATTGACTGTTATGAATGGTTAGTCTGAGATGCACTTTCAAACACTGGAGATTTTTGTATCATATGATGGTCTGTCATAAACTGTTGTTGTATGTGCACTGCTGCAACATTGGTTCAAATCCAGCCTACTGCTGCTATATCAGTTTTTCTTCCACCACTTTTTTCCATCCAATAAGGCATCAACACTGGAAGTGGAATAACACACTGTAAGACTTTTCGAAAAGCTATGAAATATGATTCACTGTTATTGGCCATATTTTAGATTTTACTATAGGGGCCAATTTATTTGAGAGGTTTTTATTTTTATTTGCATCAACAACCTGGGAGCAATTACAATTAGCACTCTTGCTCACAGACATTTTTCAGCCCTAACCACTAGGCTACCTTGCCACCCAAGATTAAGCCTAGTCCTGGACTAAATGTCCATCCAGTTTGATTGTTTTAATCCAGGAGTATGTTTTATATTTGTCCTCAAAACTGGCCCTATATTGAAAATAATGTAGGTAGTTTCCTATATCAACCGGGAAAAATACATTGTGCAAAGAATATTCAAACCCTTAATAAAAAAGGAAGGAGCATGGTTCCATTTTTAATTTATGCATTGTTGGGGTTCTCAGGTTGATAACATAAAATTGCTATGTAAAACAATTAATTTAAAAGCAATGCTTTTGAACAACACATTAAATTGTGGTATTTCAGGTTTTCCAGACCAAAGACGCCCCTGAAAAGTCCACCACACCTGAAGAGTTCATCCGCATGACTAAGGGCATTACCACGGCAACAGCCAAAGCAGTGGCTGCAGGGAACTCTGCAAGACAGGAGGATGTGATCTCCACAGCCAACCTGAGTCGCAAGGCCATCTTCGATATGCTGACTACATGCAAGGTTCTGATCCATACCTCCACCTGTAGCAGAGCAGATACCAGACCTCAACATAGGAATAGAACCATTTGACTCCTAAATGTGTGTTTCTCTCAGCAAGCAGCTTATCACCCTGAGGTGAATGAGGACGTACGGAGCAGAGCACTGCTCTATGGGGCGGAATGCACCACGGGTTACATCAACCTACTCGAGCATGTCCTGCTGGTATGTTACAAGTTTGTGTCTGTGTGAATGTGTTTGCTCGCTTGCACTTGTGTGCCAGTGATCAAGAATACAGTAGTGAAATCATTGTGATCATGGTCATTTCCTGAAACACCTCTTTGGTTACGGCTCTCAGGTCCTCCAGCGGCCGACGGCAGAGCAGAAGCAGCAGCTAGCGGTCTACTCAAAACGTGTAGCTGGGACTGTGACTGAACTTATCCAGGCTGCGGAGGCCATGAAAGGTGAGACTTTACCTAAACTTCATATATCACAGTACATACTATCATTTAAAAATGACCTATACCTCATATGGTACAGTACATATCATTAACGCTTTACTTATACCTCATATGGTACAGTACATATCATTAACTCCTTACACCTCATAGGGTACATTACATATCATTAAGACACTACCTAAAGTACACTCCCTACACCTTATATGGTACATTACATATCATTGAAACACTCCCTACACCTCATGGTATAGTACATATAATTTAGACACTACGGTACCTACACCTGAGGGTACAGTACATATCATTGAGACACTACCTACACCTCATGGTACAGTACATATCATTGAGACACTCCCTACGCCTTATGATACAGTACATATCATTGTGACACTCCCTACACCTCATATGCTACAGTACATATCATTGAGACACTCCCTACACCATATATGGTACAGTACATTTCATTTAGACACTACCTACACATCATATGCTACAGTACATATCATTAAGATACTACCTATATTTCATATGGGACAGTACATATCATTTGACACTACCTGCACCTCAGGGTACAGTACATATCTTTAAGCAGATGCATGTATCCAGTATTATCTATTAACATTATGTTCAAAACTTCTTTGCCACAGATGGGGGTAAGTTAAGAATGCATATTGTTGTGACTCACTTTTCATCTGATGTGAGCACTGTTGTTCCACTGTGGTGTCAGCCGTCATTCATCGCAATACACTTTGCAGGCATAACGATCCTTTTTGGTGTTTACTCGAGATTTAGATTTCTGTGTGGATACTCTTCATTTCCATTACTGTCACCAATGTGAAACTGCTTCACTGTCGAACACTTTGCTGTGCATGCTGAGTCATGTGTTGCCTCACTGTGTTGTCTAAGCATCTCAATGTTGTGAAGCATGTACTGTCATTACTTTGCCATAGTGTGTGTTTTAACGTGTGTTAGGTGGTAACTCACTGTGTGTTAGGTGGTAACTCACTGTGTGTTAGGTGGTAACTCACTGTGTGTTAGGTGGTAACTCACTGTGCGTACGTGGTAACTCACTGTGCGTACGTGGTAACTCACTGTGCGTACGTGGTAACTCACTGTGCGTACGTGGTAACTCACTGTGCGTAGGTGGTAACTCACTGTGCGTAGGTGGTAACTCACTGTGC
>JACXGM010012104.1:0-24334 GCA_016801145.1 Umbra pygmaea
TGTGTGTGTGTGTGTGTGTGTGTGTGTGTGTGTGTGTGTGTGTGTGTGTGTGTGTGTGTGTGTGTGTGTGTGTGGCACCTTCCTCTCGTTCACCTGGTATTGATTGGGGACTGAGTTGGCCTAATTACCCTAAGCACTCTCAGCTGGCTGCTCAGTCCCTATATCAGTCTGGTGAATGGGAGGAAGACGCGGTTCATTATTAAATTTTAATCAGTGTATATTGTTGGGTTGTTTTGGTGAAGGCTGTCCAGGAGCTACATATTGTAAGTAGGTTGTGAAAAGTGTGTGACTGCAGTTTGGAAGTATAGGCGTATGCTCTTTACTTATTAGCTATCAGTGTCCGTGCCACTGTCTGAGAGCACGTAAGCTATATAAGTCTACCGTTGTGCACCTGCTGCCGTTGTACCCTGCATCTGAAATTCATCTATGTTCTTGGATTGTCTACATAAATATAAGCAACCAGCTATCTGCATCTGTTCTCTCTCTCCAACACTACATCAATAAGCTTGTGACAATCTATCAAATAACTGAAGGACACAGTAATAGTTCTGTAGTGAAATTAGGTTTATTGGATTAACAGAAAATGTGCAATATAGAAAAAATAGGTGCATACATTTGGGCAACCCAACAGGTATATCACATTAATATTTTGATTAGCCTCCTTTAGCAGAAATACAGTTGTATCTAAAAGTTTAGGCACCCCTTACAATTTCCATGATTTTCATTTATTAATAATTGGCTGTTTGGATCAGCAATTTCATTTTGATATATCAAATAACTGAAGGACACAGACATATTTCAGTAGTGAAATGAGGTTTATTGGATAAACAGAAAATGTGCAATATGCATCAAAATGAAGAAGATTTCCTTCACAGAGAGGGAAAGCTCCTGTCTCTACTCAGATAACCTAACAGACTATCTAAAATCTTCTTCTAACAGGCCTCAGAATCTTAAGTGCATAACACTTTCCTCAAATTATACTATTTTAAACTGTTTAAATTGTATTTAAGATGCTCATATAGAATGTCTTTCCTTAACAGTGCATATTTGTATTCCCATCATGGAAAATCCATCGATTAATGCTTAATTTATTCATTCAATTGGCTGATGTCTTTGCTTAAACTTTAACTCAGGGAAAGTTACTGAAATGGTAGCATTTTGTGTCTTTATATCCATTTTGTATCTAATGGCAAGAGCCAATGTTAGTCAGATTTATATAGTGCAAGACTGGCCCATGTCAGGCCTGAAAGTTTACCGAGGTATTCAACACCTGACCCGAATAACACAATTGCACTGGGTTGAATTAACTATGGGATCAATCTTTTTCACACTTGAAGATTACATGTTTGATGATCTACAAGATCAAACAAATAAAGAAAGCACCAAACTTAGATGTAATTTCACTCGGACTCACTCTATATATTGCTACTATGATAAACAATCTGAAATAATTTTAATTAATCACATTAGGAAATATATTTTCAAGATCACAGTGTTGCTTTTAATTTTTAATTACCAAGTTCTGAAATTATAAAATTGTTTTATTGCAATTCTTATTTCTATTCCATCTGCTGCACATGTAATAGATTATTGAACACATCAACAAAAATAAGTGAATAACAAAAAATAAGAGAATTAATTAGCATTTACACTTAACTAAAATGATGTATCATTGACCATGATATTCAGACAGTTTGACAAACATTTAACATCAAACTATAATCAATCAAACTGTAATCAAGATAAAACAAATATTAATTGTACACTACTAGGATTATACATATTGAATTTGTAAGAGATAAAGCATACTTTTCACCCTAATATAAATATGACACATTATTTTGCCTGTTCAATTTTCTAATTTTGTATATATTATGTCAAACACCATCATGTTTACCACTTTTGACACATTAATCCTTCAAATGCAATGTGAATGTAAAGTATAAGGATATATCTAAACCTAGCCTTCTGTATGGCTAGCCATGATCAAATCCAACTAACCTGCAATTAAATATAATTATACTTCAAACAAGTCTCTAAAGTACAGTAGACATGTAAGTTTCTCCCTCATGGTTATCAATCAGCTCTAAATAAATATCATTACCATTCTGTGATTCCTGGTTTTCTCCCTCTTTTAGCATTTCTACCAAAGTAGACAGTGTGCTGTTGGGGTCCAGTAATTTAACCAGGGGAATATTCACACCCTTGTCTTGAAAGAGAAGGTTCTGCAAAGTCAAAGCTAGCATTGAATCTATGCCTAATGCTGTGAGAGATGTGTCATCATTTAGCTCATCATGTTCAACACCAAGTGTTTCACTTAGCACCGATCTGACATATTCACCTGGTAACTTAGACATGGTTGTTCTGTCATAAGTTGCCTCCACTCTGTTCGATTTTTGTAGTGCCTCTTCCACCACTGTGCCCAAACGGTTGCGTAAGGATGAATTGTTAGAGAGAACATGTTGCTTCAGGTTTTTAAAGTTGAACTTGCAGACAACTTGTTGTGGCCTGTTGAGCAGAAGACATTGTTCTAGGCTCTGGTGGATTTCTGCCGCCTCCATGATCATCATTCCCTTTGCAGCCAGAAATCTTTGGAAATGGTCTTTGTTCAACAAAAGACCAAGGTTCAAAGCCCCCCAGATGATGGACTGTCCTGCAAGTCCAAGGTTGCGACGATACAGACAGAACATGTCCAAGAAAGAGTTGGCTGCACAATAGTTTGTTTGTGATGCATTGCCAATAAAGGCAGAAATGGAGGAGTAACACACAAAGTAATCCAACTTCCAGTGTTTTGTTGAGTGGTGCAGATTCAGAGCTCCATTCACTTTTGGCTTCAGGACTTTCTCATATAAAGATCTATCAAGGGTCTCAATTAGGCCATCATGCAGAACCACTGCACTATGGAACACCCCTCTAATTGGAAAAACTGGGAAACTTTCCACAATCACTTTAATGGTCTTTGCTACTTCTGCAGAGATTGAGACATCACACTGCAGGCTTACAACTGTGGCACCATACTGATTCCTAATGTTGCATATCTCCTGCTCTACATCTGGCAAAGGACTGCTTCTGGATAGAATGACAATGCATCCCCCTCCTCGCTGTGCAATGAACTTTACAGTTTCAAGCCCTAGTCCAGTTAAACCACCTGTCACAATGTATACCGAGTTTTTCTGGAAAAGCTTGTTGGCTGTAGGTAGCAATGGAATGTCAGAGAGTTCTGATCTGGTATCATCTTTGCCCACTTCCACAACAGGCAGGGTTTTTGAACTGAAGTACGATTCACACTCCTGAAAAGGGTGATAGTCAGCGCTACTGGGTAATGTTCTCTGAAAAGTAATGGGCTCAAAATTTAAGGACTTCTTGTTCAAATGCATTGATTTGAGCCAACGATAAATGTTAAGTTTCTCTGCTCTAATATATCCTTTTTCTAAAATGCTAGACATTTGAACAGTCTGAATGCGAACATTGTCATTGCCGTGTCTGAAGACATTA
Source organism: Umbra pygmaea (assembly GCA_016801145.1). Taxonomy (NCBI): domain Eukaryota; kingdom Metazoa; phylum Chordata; class Actinopteri; order Esociformes; family Umbridae; genus Umbra; species Umbra pygmaea. Next base: position 3,496 of record JACXGM010012104.1, read on the forward strand.
TGTGAGATGGAGAATTGCAACTCATTTTTGCATACAGCAACAACATGTCTCACACCTGAAACATTGCAAGCTTTCTCAAATTGGAATTTGTCAAATGGTGGCAAAAGGACAAATGCATCCAGCTTGTTCAGATTTTCAAGTTTCTCACTTAAATGTGGCAGAATTATGTTATGCCACCCTGATTTGCTTGCAGTCTGGGCAAAGACCTTGGTCAAACATGAGTCAGGAAAAGATGAGATGATGCCCAACCTCTGCTGTTTGCCTTTGGGTAATGCACAATGCAAGACTTCCCATGCAAGTACAAAGTAAGACACACATGGAGCCTCCTTCAGAAATGTAAGCCTCTTTGTATTGTAGCATGCTGCTTCAGGAATCACAATCTTAGAAGTTGCAGCAATGGGATAACATGCAACTACATGGTCTCCCACTTTCAGCTTGCTCACATCTTTCCCTATGGCTGTGACAGTGCCACCAAAGTCAAGGGCCAAGATCTGGTGGTTCTGAGATGTGTGGTCATGCCAGTACATTGTCTGGCCAAAGTTCAGATCAGAGACACTCACAGGGTAGAAGTCTGAGGAGTGAACACAAACCTTACTGAGCTGAATCTCAATGGACTTCTCCTGAATGTTCTTATTTTCAACATCAGTGGGGACAGCAGACAAGTTGGCCATTTTGTACGGGTCAGCAGTCTGAATGATAAACTGCTTGGATCTCAAAGAATAGATGTCTCCGAAGTGAACATTTTCCAATAAGTAGTCATTGCTTTCAGTGGGAGTGTGAACTATGTAAGGTTTCAGAATCTGTCCATTTTTCACCACCAATTCTGGGTATTTGCTGCATGGGAATGAGCCAAATATCTGAGTCAGAGCGTGGATGTCTTCTGTAGAGATTGAATTGATGTCAATCAGTTGGAAGGAAAGATCTGACAGTTCTGCAGCACATGATCTAGTCATGCCTGAAATGGCAAAACCTGCACTGATGCAGTCCACTGATGTCTCTGCTGACCGGTAGGTTATTGCTCGTATGGAGTTTGGAAATTTTATGGACTTCAGTTCCAGAACTATTTGTCGGAAAATCTCACAGCAGTTTACCATGTTATCTAGGATAGCATTTGTTTTGTGGGTGGTAACATTGTCATTGCTCCACACAAACAAGATTTCATCAAAGCTCTTTAGGTTAGTGATTTTTAATTTGGACAAAAGTTCTTTGAATCCATGGTTTAAGAGATGATTGGCATGTGTGACAGAGATGTAGTGGGACTGTGAGTTAAAATGTTTATGCAAGGCTTCAGAAATACCCATCTGGTCAGCGAATACCAATGCCTTAGGATTAATAGTTGTATTGTTGACTTCAGAAACAACCGTAAAGTCATTGTGGAAGAAATACTCTTCAACAACATGAGATTGACTCCCAAGATACTTGATTATGACATGATTCAGTTCAACTAAAACCTGACCTGATTTATTTGTGAAACAGCCAGATACTGTAAAATGGTCTGCTGTAACATTTGTGGCTCTCAAATACAAAACCATTTCAGGCCGTAGGGGTTCATGAACTGTCAAACTGCCTATTTCTGCAGGGAACCCAGGCCTTGCCATGAATTCATTTACTATTGTGATGGACGTCAGTTGTAGCAAGTAGTCTAGCACTACAGGGTGAATGCAGAATTCATGCAGCTGAGGTAGTAGTTCTTCTGGAACTTTCACAACAGTGATAGCTTCCCTCAACTCTTCACCGTAATACACATCTCCCTTGTTTCTAAATACAGAGCCATATTGAAACCCTCTCTTACTTAGGTAATTGTAAAAGTCATTTGTTCTCATTGTTGATGTGCATCGTTTGTACACGGAGTCTAGAGAGATGTATTTCTCCTCAGCTAAACGTTCTTGCTTGCACAATATTCTGCCAGAAGCATATGTTGCATTAGGAGATTGTATCTTAAATGTTGTCTCATTTTCAGTGTGATCCAGTTTGACACTCATCTCAGGGGATTTTGGTGTAATGAGAAATGGACTGTTAAAACTGACACTGAGCTGCAGTGTATTAAGTGGAACCTTAGGTTTGACACTGGTCATGAAGGCAGCCAAGCCCAACTCAGCATAAAGTGCACCAGGGACAATGGCCACACCATTGTTTTGATGGTCCTGCAAGTAAGACACTGAGGCTGAGGTCAGGTCACAGCTGAAGGAGTTTCCGTCATTGCCTGTCTGAGTTAAAACAGGATGACTTTCCAATGTACTGGTACCTTGTTGGGCTGCCTCAAAAATGACATCATTCTTTACACAATCAAACTGATATCTTGGGAAAGATGTTGGTGATGTCTCACACCCTCTGTAGAATGTGTCCCAGTGTACTTGAAATCCCAACTCAAACAGCTTGGACACAGTGTTTAACATTGTCTCATGGTCTTTATGTTGCTGCACTGATGTAAGTACTTGTGTCTCATTTCCCAATATCTCCTGGATGTTCCTTTGTAGTGCCCTTCTAGGGCCTATCTCAACAAAGACCACATTTTTATTTTCTTTCGTTGCTGATCTCACTGCCTGTTCAAATGAAACTGGTTCTCGAATGTTCTTGGCCCAGTATTTTCCTGTGCTGAAATCTGGCTGCTGTACTTCTTTACCTGTCACTGTTGAGAACAGTTCTGTTTCAACGTCATTCACATGTAAAGAGCCAATACTGTCCTCTATTTGACAGAGGATGGGATCCATGGTATGGCTGTGGTATGCAGCAGGGACATCCAGGACATGGAGGAAAATAGTCTTAGTTTTGTCTGAGTTTTTTAGCTTTTGATGGAGACTGTCTATAGCATCTGCATCACCTGAGAGGGTGCAGGACTGTGGACTGTTGAAGGCAGCTAGGCAAATCTTATTTGAGTAGGAGGGAAGGAGGCTCACAACCTCTGACACAGCCATGTTACTGACCACAAGCATTTTACCTCCGGTGACCTTGCTCTGCAGAGTGCTGCGGAAGTAGATCACCTTCACTGCATCGTCAAGGGACAAGAGACCTGAGCAGTGGGCAGCAGCCACTTCTCCAACAGAGTGACCCAAAATGGCATCTGGTTTGATGCCCCAGTGCTTGAAGAGACTGACAATGCCAACCTGAATGGCAAAGAGGAGGGGCTGGACTACATCTGGTTTTGAAAAGTCATCATCATTTAATGCACTTTCCAGTCTCTCTGTGATGCATATTTTTTGGTACCTTTGTAAAAGGGTCTCAATCTCCCTCACCTTATTTTTAAACACTGGTTCGTGTTTTAGGAGTTGCATACACATGCCTTTGTAGGCTACACCATTACCACAGAAAACAAACACTAACCTTGGATCTAGCTTGGAGGGGCTGATCTTTTTGTTCAAGGTTGATTTTAGCTGATTTCCCAGATCAGTCAGAGAGGAAGTTGCAAATGCCTTTCTGTATTTATGTTTCAAGTGGCTTCTTCTACAGGCTGATGTATATGACAAACTCTGGAGATCCACCATTTTGTTTGTAATAATCTCTACCATTGTATGCTGGATTATCATAATAAGCGATTTTTCAGAAGATGCTGACAGGACAAAATACTCATGTTTCCTATCAACCTTTTTGTTTTTTGTTTGAGAGTTCTTGTATTGCCTGATAATGGTGTGGGCGTTTGTGCCTCCAAAACCAAAATTATTGATCCCTGCACACCTTTCGATGGAGCCTGCATTTCCCCAGCGTTCTGGCTCAGTGGGAACCTTTAAATGTAAGGCTTCAGCATCAATACTGGCACTGTCCTTGGAGTAAAACAGAGAAGGGACAATGGTTTCATGCTTCATCATCAGTAATACCTTGATTAACCCTGCTATTCCAGCTGCAGATTCTGTGTGACCGATGTTGCCTTTCACAGAGCCAATCCGAAGTGTCTCAGAACTTGGAGGTCTGGCTTTGGCGATGACTTTGGAGATGCTACCTGCTTCTATGGGATCCCCCACTGGTGTTCCAGTCCCATGAGCCTCTATGTACTGGACAGCTGACACGTCAGACTCTGAATAGATTTTGTGCAGCAACTTTTCCTGCTGGACCATGGATGGCTTGGTAATTGGGGTGACTGTGTGGCCATCTTGGTTTACTTCTGTCTTGCTTATGATTCCCCATATATGGTCACAGTCTTTCAATGCCTGTAAATAATTACAATTTTGAAAAGAATGTTAGTGTTAACAATGTTTAGACTACACCAGGTGACCTATCATTTCTTACCAGAGATATTATCTGGGATCCTGGGTATGTTGCTGAATCCTAGGCTATATATTACCAAGGATCTTCATTAGCACTTGAGCATTTTTATCATACCCCAGATTTCTTAATTTGAGGCCCCCTTTTTTTCAGGTATTGACCTAATAAGTCTGCCATTAAACCAATGTGCTTTTTGACTGCACGACTGGTTTGGTTCCAACTTATTTCCACTTCCTGAGTCATAGAAAGAAGAAATGTGTCAACTTCACTCTATTATACATTGATGGTATTACATGTCATATTTTCAATTGATATAATTGACTTGGGAGTTCATTAACTGTGAAAACTACTCCCAGATAGTGCTGGGCGGTATGACCAAAAATGTATATCATGGTATTTTTCTAAATTCTACAGGTTTCACGGTATATGACAGTATTTTTTTTCATGCATAATCAGGTGTTTCCAGCATTTTCTACTGGTTGAGTGAGGAATTATTGCAGTAGATTGACTTAGGTTGGTCTATTTTACTGTCAGGATGTGTGAATATTGTACCTGCTGATGTTGAGGGTGCTGCCCTTAACTTCATACATTTTTGCTATTCATGACGTGCTTGCGGCTAAGGGGGTGGAGCATATTGCTTGTGTTGCCTCCTCCGGCAACAACTTTAGCCCGACAACACTTGTATAAAATGGTTGATTGGTTGACGTCAGATTATTTTAATTAAAAAATCTCCTAACAACAGATGCAGCTCCTCTTTTTGGCACAAGTTCTTCTGTGTCATCATGTTCTACTTGTTCTGCAGCATCCATCTTTACTGTAACGTAACATCAGAGCACTACTGTTTACCCTCACCACGCCTCGCTGTCGCACCATGCGCGTATAGACGCGCAACATTTAAAAGGGTCCGATCTTAAAAAGTGTCGTGCTGCGTATTGTTCCTGAGGTTGTGTATTCAAATAAACCGGTATGGTGGTACATAAAAAAATTGATTCATAATGAAAATATACACCGGTATTCAGTGTGAACCGGTACAGTATATCGCCCAGCCCTACTCCCAGATACCGTTGTCTGGCCGGATTGGATAATATTTTGAACTGTACTATAAACACAATACTTTACCAAAACAGAGATAAAAAGTGCTCACTTGTTTTAATGGCTTCAGCAGAATCACCCCACAGCCCTCTCCTCTGCCATAGCCATCTGCCCTGCTGGAGAACGGTTTGCTGGTGCCTTCAGGTGAAATCATCTTTGCTTTGCTGAGAGCGACAAAGATTTGTGGCTCTATGATACAGCTCACACCCCCACAGACAGCCATTTCACAGTCACCTGGTTGGTAGAACAAATATGGTTTAATATATTGTAATGGCAGGTGCCCCGTAGACAGCACCTGGTCTTGTCGATGGGTCCAAAATATGATTGACTTATCTGAATTGAATGTAGGCTTCTTAAAGCAACTGCTATCAGCAGTCTTTCTTTTGAATTATAGCTAAATCAATGCTAGCTAAACACTAATGTTATTCACAATTTAGTCAAGATGTGTACCTTGTTTTATTGCTTGACAAGCAAAGTGCAGTGCCACAAGAGATGAGGAGCAAGCACTGTCCAGTGCAACTGATGGACCAGTGAAATTAAAGGTGTAAGATATCCGGTTGGCCGCAATACTCATGGCCTTACCGGTGCCGGTCCAATGGTTTATGTAGTTTGGATTATACCGGGCTGTTGTGATATCATAGTCTCGGTTCATTAGTCCTACATTGTGTCACAGAGAATTAAATATTTTAGAAACAATATGGTATCACAACTTTACACTTGAAAAAAAATTAAGACAACACAAATTACCTATGTATACTCCAGTTGTAGTTCCACTGGCTTTCTCCATTGGCATCCCAGCACTTTCTAGTGCTCTGTATGTGCAGTGTAGTAAGAGTTTCTGCTGGGGATCCATGTGGTCAGACTCAGCCTCCGTGACACCAAAAAACCTCAAGTCTAGTTCATTGAAACTAACAATAAGCACGGTAACCAGAAAACAAAAGGGGGAGATATTAAATACAATAAAGGCAACCTGAAGTTGGTCAATTGGCTGTAAACGCAGTTGGTGGTCTACTACACATTGCTGAAGAATATTGTATAATGTAATTTGCATCTTTAATTTTTACACTGAAGATATGTATATAAAATTTTAGCAATAACCTTATTCTGAATTACAATACAGCTTAGTTTAGTTATATATATGCACTGCAGTGCTATTACGAAAATATGAGAATATAGTACAGTTACTAACCCATCTATTAGAGCAGCTTTGACCGTGTGAGACTTTCCAGGTTTGTTGTCTGCATCATACCAGTAAGTACTGTTAAACCTCTCGTTTGGAATTGGAAATGCACAGTTTTTCCCTTCCAGAAGAATCTTCCAGAAATTGTCAAGACCCTCACCTGGAATTAGATATAAATGGTATATATTATATCGTATATTATTGTTTTCTTTCTTCAAAAATAACATTGTACAATAAAAATACAGATGTGGTGGAAAATAAGGTCTTCTGTTCAGTGGATAATGGAAATATTACAGATATTGATAATTTTGTACATCATTATTAAATGTAATACTTGGTGTATTTTAAAGATCAGGACATTGGTTATAAGTATAACAATAATTTGTGTTGAATATATGAATTGGACATATGAAGTACGGTTGCACTTTATTTTGAGAGTCCAAAAAGTGTATCTGTAGATGCTGTACAGATTATCTGCAGATTATCGACAACATAAAAAAAATATATATTTATTTATAAATATTCCGACATAAAAATAACAGTAAAGATACTGTATTTGCAATATATCAATACGTTTTTACAATTTTAACTCCCCAACATAATTCCCGACCCCCATAACACCCTCCCCCGCTACCCAGCCCAACCCACCCATTTCCCCCCCCCCGCAAAACACCAAGACAAACTGATAACACACTAACATAAATACAAATACATACAGTAACAAAAATAAATTACACTTGGCAGATTGAGAGCATCATATGATCTGACTCAGATCAGAGGGGAGCCTCTGCAAGCTATTAAAATAGGAAATAAATGTCTGTCATTTTTCTAAGAATTTTGATTGTGATCCCATCATAGAATACTTAATTTTCTCAAGTTTTAAAAATTACAAGAACATCATCTGAGAGGACTTCCACTGCAGCAAAATCCTGCGTCTGGCTGACAGTGTAGTAAAAGCAACGATATTAGCATTATTATAATTTAGTGAGAGGGAGTCCCCTGGGACTCCAAACACCGCTATCAGGGGGCATGTAGTTAAATTGATTTTAAGTGCTTCTGAAAGTGTATGGAATACAAAGGTCCAGTAGTAGCTCAATTTCGAACAAGTAAAAAAAAATATGGTAGTAGTTGCATGGGAAGGAATGACATCTGTCACACACATCCATCACTGTGGGATACATTTTGGACAATCTGGACCTAGAGTAATGAACTCTGTTTGTCACTTTGAACTGAATGAGTCTAAATCAATCACAAGATGGAGTGGAACTTGTTCTATTAATCACTCCATCCCAGAAATCATTCAAAACTTCAAGACCCATTTCCTGCGCCCAAGCAGTTTTAGGTATATTAGTGGAGTGTTTATCGCAGGACACAATCCAAGAATAGATTTGTGCAATTACTGATTCCTGTTGAGGTAAAAAAAATTGAATAGCTCATTCCAGGGCTGGGTGGGGGGTAATAAAGGAAGCAAACAAATTTAGAGGAGACAAAATGTCTCATCTGCAGATATTGAAAGAAATTAGATGAGGGCAAAGCGTGTTTCACCGCCAGGTTAGGAAAACTTGAAAAAACTCAATTTTCATATAGATCTTTAAAAGTTCTAATGCCATCTTTTTCCCAGAGAGTAAAAGCACTGTTGACCACAGATAGAGCAAATATGTGATTGTTATTAATAGGGCCCAAAATGGAGGTAGTGGAGAACTTAAAGTGGCGCCGAAACTGGTACCAAATGTGTGGATAGTACTACACGGTTGTCTGAGTAACGAGAGGGAGATGTAGTGAGAGCGGAGCATAATAAGGCAGGGAGAGAGCAGGAGGAGCAGGAAAGACCTTCTAGCAGGCATATTTGGTTATCTATCTTTATACATTATTTAAATGGATATTATATAGAGGTTATTTATAATCTTTAGTTTTCTAACATAATCCAATCTGTAAACAGTTGGATTCATTTAACCCATTACTGAGATGGTTGTTCCAGTTTACATAATTTAGCTAGTATATCAGAAAATATTTCACCATTGCAGTTGTTCTGAATGCAGATTTTGAGTGAAAAATAGAGTGCAATTGTGAGGTATCCTCCAATTTGTACTACTCAACATTACAAACCTGCTCAATGTGACTTGTTCATATAACATTTCAAAAAAGTGAAGATGGTCTCATACTCACTTTGAAATTGTTTAACACTCAGCATGTTAAATCCATCAATATTTGTTTTGGCAGTGCATGGTATAATATTTTCAAATAATTTAAAATGCAGGCATTGTCATTTTTTTATGAATCAACCTTAATTTCGCAGCTTGTTATGTTTCTATAACATATAAAACTGCAGTACTGGCCCGTCACATTTTGTGTATAGCCAATTTCCCCTTTAATTTTTGTTCTTTGTATCATATACTTTATTTGTCATCACAGACAAATTGTTTCAAATGTATTTAGATATAATTTTAAAAGATATTTAAATGAATATTGTGTATATACAAGCTACATCACAAGAAAAGGGTAAAATGTCATACCTCCAGGGAAGCTGCATCCTATTCCAACAACTGCAATGGCTCCTTCCTCCTCCATACTCTGTCTGTCAGCAGCACAGTGTAAACCATGAAATTCTGAACTTCAGGTATAGACTCAGTTCAAATTGCTGTTTTAATTTCCTCTGGTAAATATTTTACTGCATTGCCTTTTTATCCTAAATGACTGATGGTATTCTTCTAAGGAAATTATGACTACATTTATTCAGAAACACCTAGGTGACTCAATACTGATTTATATCAATTTCCTTCATAATAGAAAGGGACTTTGGTCTTGAAGCTCTGAAACTGAATCTATATCATCATGAACTCTACAACAAACCTGCCTTTCCTACAATAAGGAATGTTTATTCTCCTATTTGGCCTTTATACAGGGAAGGTCTCTTACAGTTAATTTAAAATATAAAAGTCACTTATGAAAAACTGTTGCATGTAACAATATATAGGTAATTTGTCAAGCATTTCAAATTACACAAAAAATACATTCTACAAATTGTAGATGTTCTAAAACTGTACTAAAATAAAATGATTGTTGACATTTGTATGTACTACATTTTAATGGTAATCAATAATTGTAAAAAATTTAATAAATATTTACATATGTGCAATGGTTTTATAGAAATATGGGATGCGAGTTAGCTTAGTACATTTTGCGGCAAACTGTCTATTTCTACTTCTTCAATAAAAAGTATTGTTGTATTTAAGGTATACAGAACTTACCACTGGTGTAGCCTCTGCCAGCTTTGACATTTTTGTTTTTGATAATACTATTTTTTTGTTTATTTTTATCAACATGATTAATTATTATTTACACGCCTAGCACAAACTGTATTATGTTTTCTATTTTGTGATTTTTTCCCCATTTTTGTCCCTCCTAATTCCCTCTAATCCTGCCTTGTCGTCCGCTTCTCAACATGTTAGACAGATCTGTGGGATGGCAAAGGGCACGCACATGGTTCAACCACATGTTGCCCAGCCACCGATTATTTTCTCCCTGTGAATCCAACACGGAGGCCTTTAGTCAGATCACGAACGAGACGATTACGCTCACCGACTATACTTCCACGATTAAAACCACAGGCGCCCGATCTGGACACAACTAGTCCCTGGTGAGCAATATGTCAGGATAGATAATCTGACTTATCTAACTCAAATCTTGGGCAGTGCTTTGCCAATTTGCGCTGCCTATGCAGGAGGCCCAGGGAAAGTCAGAGAACTCATAGTCAAGCTCGAACATGTGACTATCATAACATAGACTGTCGTGCAATGCAGCGACTTAGCTCACTACGCCACGTGGACAAAAAGAAAATAAATGACCCAATCAAACCCCAGACCTCAAACCAATGGAGAATCTCTAGAAGGACTTGAAAATGTCTGTTCACAAACTCTCCCCATCCAAACTGACAGAGCTTGAGCACTTTTGCCAGGAAGAATGGTCTAACATTTAAGGATCCAGAAGCTGGTAGAGACTTAACCAAAAAGACTTGCAGCTGTTATTGCAGCCAAATGTGATTCTACCAGCTGCAGTTGGTGGATCTTAATTGGGGACGCCGAGCTCGCATTATATTCAGGACCGGAGTGAATGGATCTTAATTGGGGATGCCGGTCTTGCATTACCATCCGGACTGGGGGAAACGGAATGGTATCACACAATGGGTTTGATGCACTACACACTGTTCGATTCACTCTGGTCCCAAACGTAATGTGAGCCAGGCATCCCCAATTAAGATCCATTCACTCTGGTCCCGAACTATTGCGAGCCCAGCATCCCCAATTAAGATCCACAGGCGCGGCTAAGTATTAACTCGTTGGGGTGAATTTTTATGATACCAACAAATGTTCGTTTTTTATTATTTATCTATTGTATCATTGTTACGTTCGTACTGCTCCCCAGGAGGGGAGTGGGATGTCAAACCCACTACACAGGACACCCTGAGGTCAGCAACGGAGGTATGGGGTCGTAGGTGCGAGCAAGGACACGGAGACACAGGTACCATTTAACAAAGGGCTTTTTATTGCCACGGTAATAAAAGTTAATAATAAATTATATGTTTGGGAGGAGAGGCTGAGCTAACCCAAAGCAAAGAACTTAAACAAAGTCACCCCTAACCTATAGTAAACCTAACACACAAAACTCTAACCTAACTGGCACACGATCAAGGTGCCCTAACCAAAGGTACAGTGGGTGGGCGCTCAGATCTAAACCTAGTGTGTTTAGACAGTGGAGCAGAACCAGGGCCACCTGTGGGAACACACAAACTGAACACAGAAAAAACACACACAGAAACACAGCACAGATCACCAGAACACAGACTAGGGCACATAAAACACATAAACCAAGACTGGGGGACGTAACAATCATAATAGATAATATTTGGTACCTTCAAAGTGTTCCGTAGGTTGTGTGGAACAACGGTTAAAATCCTAATAGAATTCAATTTCCTTCCACAACATAATGGGGTGTGAATACTTATGCCAGGTACTGTATTGAAAATGTTATCTACACTATTTGTAATTAATAAATAAAGTTTATTCTGTTTTTGTATGAATCCCATTGTGTTCTATTATTTTAATTTGCAGAATAATCCACAGCAAAATAATGAATGTCACGTCTCTCCCTGCTGGCTGGACTCTGTCAGTGATGCAGGCTGTGTTCTATTTTAATTGCCCCACAGACTATTTATCATATCATGTAGTTTTGTTCCACTTATAGATCACCCTTTTTCACAGGCAACTGGACTCAGCTGTTTCATATTCATTAATTAGTGTCTGTATTTATGTTCCAGTTGGTGTTCAGGTAGCTCATTGTTCACTGTAAGTTTGTCATAGTGTGTATTTGGTGTATGTAGCAAATTTCCAGCGTTATTTGACTCCTTGTGGTCTATTTTTTTGTTCAACTATATCAATCAGTCAAGAATAAAATCTTAAACATTGACTTAATATTTCACAAAGCATCTGTATTTTACAAGGGGGTATGCTTAGACCCGGAAGTTGAAGCAGTCCTGGGTGGATTCTGATGCTGTCTGGCTATCACCTCACGTTAGCATTCAATAGGATCTCAGAAAAAGAGTTGTTGATACTCATCGTGTGAGAAATGGTTACAAAACCATCTCTAAAGAGTCTGGACTTCACCAATCCAGAGTCAGACAGATTAAGTACAAATGGAGGAGATCGAAGACCATTGTTGCCCTACCCAGGAAGAGTTGACCAACAAAGATCACTCCAAGAGCAAGGTGTGTAATAGTCTGCAAAGTCACAAAGGAACCTAGTGTAACTACTAAGCAAGTAAAGCCCTTTCTGACTTTTGTAACGACCACCCAGACTTCTGGACTTGTTCAGCGCTCCTCTTCCCCGGAGTTCTAGGGGAGACTATCCAGGAGAGGACTGGTTTTGATTATGGACACTCTTTTACCAACGGGACTGATGGAATTGTGTTTTTAGTTGGTTGGTGCCTTTTACGCAGGCCGTAATTTAGCAGGGCAGGTCTTGAGTCAGAAGATGTGTATAGCATTTCTTATCATGTTTAATATTAGACTTATTGTTTAGCCTGTAGTACCAGGCACCTGTTTCAGTTAGTTAAGAGCACTAGCCATTTCTATACTGGTTACGCACACAGGTGCATTTCATTTATGACCATCAAATTAAAGAATACAATAAATACAATTGTTATACACCATCAGCATGAAGCAGGCCCGGCGGCACGAGGGGGCAAAAGGGGGCAATGCCCCCTCAGTTAGAATATTTTGCCCCCTCAGTTTTGATTCCAGTAGGCCTATGTGTCGTACAAATCCCTCCACAGTCAGGCCTAGCTGCAATTTGTTGCGTTGATTATTACGCTGTGCCGCTGCACAGGAATCAAAACCAGCGGGTTAACATAAAAAAGTCACACATTGGTAAAAATAATACGTTGATTGGCCTTCACACAGTAGAAAGGCGGGCTCAATTTGAATCTATGGTTCAAATGTAGCCTAGTAGTAGATTGTTTCCACCGGAAAGAAGTTTCACAGCTTAATTATGGTTGTTAGAAAGTGGTTTTGCACATCCTCAACTCAAAGTGGCGCGGAAATGGAGACGCCAGCCACAGAGGCTGCCTTGCCAACATTGCCGGTAACACCGAGACATTCGACCGCCGATGCCCCTCGGCCTTGCTGCAGCAGAGTAAAACTGTCTTGCCGCCTATACAGCCTTGCAGGTGCGTGTGCCTGACAAACTTTTCTGAATCCGGTAAGAAATTTCAGCACTGTCAGTTAGGAAATATTGTGTAATTTGCAAGCTTTTGGAAATGGTGGAAAATGGCTTGATAATACGTTATTTTCTTCATTGCTTTTGATTGTCTATTGCGGGATTGAGGTGATGACATTTGACATTTTTCGTTTATAATGTCTAATTTATTGTTGATGTTGTCATAGCTAGTAGAATAACTGATTTTTGAAATACATTGATGAAGGTGGGTAGATTTTGAGCAATATTAGGAACTTAGCAGGGTTTTCAAAATGTATTTTTTAAACTGGTATTAATAGTCAAAGTTGTAAAGCAGTCTAACATGTTTTATTATGGCAAAACAGCCGTGTGTCTGGCTGCAATTGAATGCATTGTGTATTTACAAGCTAAAAATGATTACTGTCCACTCCACTACATACTATCAACATGATTCATTGTGTTATTACCGAGCTGAAATATGTGTGCCCCCTTAGTAATTTTGGGTGCCCCTTTGCGGAGTTAATTCTCCCGCTGGGCCTGGCATGAAGCAACACTGGTTTAATGGAATACACAATTGTAATTATAGTCAGTGATATCGATGAGACTGAGGCACTTAAAAATACACAGGTTGCATTTTTTCCCCAGCTTTCCTTCATGCTTTATGTCTGGATTATATTTTTTATGCTCTTCAAATTTATCTAAAATTATCATTTACTACAGTTGAGCGAAATATGTGGCTCTCATAGACTTCTCAGTTTCTGCGATTGGTCCTATGATGCACACACCGCCCCTTTTATGTAAACGCGCTTGTCACTATAGATTGGGAAATCCTGGGTTGATTTAATGAATTGATAACCACGGTCGTGACATCTCGTATCTAGATAGCAATTGTTAGGTTTAGTGAAGCCAGGTAATGAAAGGAAATCTAGGGCATGTTGAAGCTTCGTAGTATAGGCCTCTGTTATGTAGAGAAAAATCGATGTGGCACACCAAGTTTTTTAGATGCACACCCAAATATTTTTTTCTGGCTACGCTACTGTTGTGGACGGATGAGACATTAAACAAGTTAATGTTATGTTTGGTGAAAGGAAAACACTGCATTCCAGCATAAGAACCTTATTCAATCAATCAAATTTATTTAAATAAGCCCTTTTTACAACACAAAGTGCTTTGACACCCCCCTGCCCAAAACCCCCAAGAGCAAGCAACACAAGTGATGCACAGTGGCTAGGAAAAACTCCCTAGTAGGTAGGACCTAGGAAGAAACCTAGAGATATGCCAGACTCAAGGGGGTGGCCAGTCCTCTTCTGGCTGTACCGGGTGGGGGATCTGAAGGTACACAGCCCATTTTATTGAGGTCACATTGTTCATCAGTGTTCAATTATTATCTAAAAATGAAAAAAGGAATGGATGGGCTGTGAACATAGTCTTTGTGTAGCATCAACACAGTTTGGTGGTCTTGAGAAGGGAGAACGCAACCTTCTCTGGAGATGTACAGCTGGAGTCACCAGATGGAAACGTGATCACCAACAGCAACGACGTGGGCTTCAGCACAGCGGGGTGGGCACAGGACAGAGACAGGAAGGAGTTATCAGGCCAATGGTCCTGAAGCAAGTTCCAAGGGCTTGGCTTCTCCTAGGATTAATATGACATCAGAAACATTAGAGTGGGCATACCTTGGGTCTAGTACCTCGGTACAATTCTGACCCCAAAATAAATATATAAACTGCCTCTCGTCCCCTGCCACTTATCAATAAGACTTAAAGACCCTAGTACACTGGCACATAATCTATTGCAGCATGACATCTGGAGACTGAGAAAGAGGGCTCTGCAGACGTGGTCCTGCACAAAGAAAACCTTAAGCAGGAGGAAACAGGCATGCTACAGACCCACTCACAATGCCATGACCACACCACCAAAGAGACACCAACAGACCACAACCACCCTTAGGGTGTATAGCATAGTCGACACAGTGTACTCCCATCTCACAAGTGTGGGATATCATGGGGCAACATGAGCAGGCCAGTGACTCAGCCCCTGAGTGGCGGTGGAGAGACGATATCCAAGTGGAGAGAGGGGTGCCTACCAGGCAAGTCAGCATTAGTGGCTCATCAACAGTGCTGCCGTTCTCTTTTAGCCCCCTGGGCCAGACTACACTATACAATAGAACTTACTAAAGAGATGAGTCTTCAGCATAGACTAAAATGTTGAGACTGAGTCTGCATTTCTTACATGGGTTGGCAGATCATTCCACAGAATTGGAACCAACTCTATACTAGCAAGCCCTTCCTCCGGCTGTTTTACTTACAAATTGTAGGAACATTAAGGAAGCCGGCATCTTGTGAACTTAAAATATGTGAAGATATGTATGGCAGCACCAGATCAGACAGATAAGTAGGGGAAAGTCTATTTAGTGCTTTGTAGGTTAACAGTAAAACTTTGAAATCAGCATACACTGTAAACATTTAAAAAAAAAACTGTCAAACCATGATGGTAAAAGACCGAAAACTTCAATTTTGGTAAATGGACTGCATTTATATTCTGCTTTTTCTGACCAATCGCCACCAAAGCGCTTTACAGAGCCTGACATTCACCCATTCATTCACACATTCATACAGCCGACAGCCATGCAAAGTGCCAGCCAGTTCGTCGGGAGCAGCTGGGGTTAGGTGTCTTGCTCATGGAAGACATGGGGATCGAACTACCAACCTTCTGGTTGCTGACAACCTACTTGACCCACTGAGCCACTGCCATGTTACGCACCATCTATCGTTGTGGGCTCCGGGAGGATATACAGTGCCTTGCGAAAGTATTCGGCCCCCTTGAACATTTCGACCTTTTGCCACATTTCAGGCTGCAAACATAAGGATATGAAACCTTACTTTTTGTGTGAATAATCAACAACAAGTGGGACACAATCATGAAGTGGAACAAAATTTATTGGATATTTCAAACATTTTTAACAAATAAAAAACTGAAAAATTGGGCGTGCAAAATTATTCACCCCCTTAAGTTAATACTTTGTAGCGCCACCTTTTGCTGCGATTACAGTTGTAAATCGCTTGGGGTATGTCTCTATCAGTTTTGCACATTGAGAGACTGACATTTTTGCCCATTCCTCCTTGCAAAACAGCTCAAGCTCAGTGAGGTTGGATGGAGAGCGTTTGTGAACAGCAGTTTTCAGTTCTTTCCACAGATTCTCAATTGGATTCAGGTCTGGACTCTGACTTTTGTCCCAGTCTCAGGTCTTTTGCAGACTCCATCAGGTTTTCTTCCAGAATGGTCCTGTATTTGGCTCTATCCATCTTCCCATCAATTTTAGCCATCTTCCCTGTCCCTGCTGAAGAGAAGCAGGCACCAACCATGATGCTGCCATCACCATGTTTGACAGTGGGGATGGTGTGTTCAGAGTGATGAGCTGTGTTGCTTTTACGCCAAACATAACGTTTTGTATTGTTGCCAAAAAGTTCTATCTTGGTTTCATCTGACCAGAGCACCTTCTTCCACATGTTTTGTGTGTCTCCCAGGTGGCTTGTGGCAAACTTTAAACAACAATTTTATGGATATCTTTCAGAAATGGCTTTCTTCTTGCCACTCTTCCATAAAAGCCAGATTTGTGCAGTATATGACTGATTTTTGTCCTATGGACAGACTCGCCAACCTCAGCTGTAGATCTCTGCATTTCATCATGGGCCTCTTGGCTGCATCTCTGATCAGTCTTCTCCTTGTATGAGCTGAAAGTTTAGAGGGACGGCCGGGTCTTGGTAGATTTGCAGTGGTCTGATTCTCCTTCCATTTCAATATTATCGTTTGCACAGTGCTCCTTGGGATGTTTAAAGCTTGGGAAATCTTTCTGTATCCAAATCCGGCTTTGAACTTCTCCACAACAGTATCTCGGACCTGCCTGGTGTGTTCCTTGTTCTTCATGATGCTCTCTGTGATTTCAACGGACCTCTGAGACTATCACAGAGCAGGTGCATTTATACGGAGACTTGATTACACACAGGTGGATTCTATTTATCATCATTAGTCATTTAGGTCAACATTGGATCATTCAGAGATCCTCACTGAACTTCTGGAGAGAGTTTGCTGCACTGAAAGTAAATAATAATTGAATAATTTTGCTCGCCCAATTTATTCCGTTTTTTATTTGTTAAAAAAGTTTGAAATATCCAATAAAATTTGTTGAACTTCAGGATTGTGTTCCATTTGTTGTTGCTTCTTCACAAAAAATTACAGTTTTATATCTTTATGTTTAAAGCCTGAAATGTGGCAAAAGGTCAAAATGTTCAAGGGGGCCGAATACTTTCGCAAGGCACTGTAAGGATGGAGTTGGCTTGTCAAGATGATGACATGGATCTAAACTCACTGAGTCAAAACCCTGGAGATCGGATTCTCTGGAGTACTGAAGCAGAGCTGCGCACATCACTGCAGATTCCCAATGCATTATAGTAATGTGCTTTATTATTTCCTGTATACCTCACTGTTGAAATATTATTGCAGTATTATTACGGGTCCAAGCCCGAAGGGGCTGGGAACCATCATTGCAAAGCAACGCGGTTCACAGCTCCCGCAGGGCTGTGGAACCCTATTGTTTTCCTAAGGATTTTTATTCTTCCTCTAAAACTGATACTACAGCCTAAACCGTACATGATCGTGGGGGTGTCATTTTCAGGACTGGTCCAGATCACCGCAAGGACCTCAGACAGAAAAATTCTGCCACTTCCACCACTAGGTGGCGCTATAGCAGAAAAAAATGTGTTTACCCTTATAACTCCCAAACCATACATCGCACATAGAAGATACACATATCCACACTCCCATTTCTGCCAGAACTTTTATGCATGAAAAATTGTAATTTATCGTAAACCTATTTTTTCTTACTCCTCCTAGACTGTGTGTCCGATCTACACTAAATTTGGTATGTATGATCACCAGACTGACGTGACAAAAACTTAGCAAAATAATTTTCATCGGATGAAAATTGCAAAAAAATTGGTCTAGCTTGCTAATAAAGTATAAACTTTGCCATATCTTGAAAAGTTTATATCTCATCAACGTCTCTTCCAATGTTTACCAAATTTTGAGGCTACCATCTAGGGCCACTCTTAAGGCCACCCATACAGTGGGGTACTGATTTGTCAAAACCCAGTTTTGGATCCACCCCTTGTACTAATGTGAGTAACTTCAAATTTACAGTGTAGATGTGCAATGGTTATTGCACATTATGATGTCAAACATGTTTTTACCTATAACTTTCACATTACAATTGCACAATATAAACTTTTATATCTATGTGGTCCTTGAATTAAGTTGAATCTGATGATATAGGACACGCCCATTTCTGATAACAAAATTTTTAACAATATCGCGCCATGCTTAAACCAACTTTTTCGAACTCCTCCTAGACCGTGCCACCGATCTACACAAAACTTGGTATCTAGCATCTCCCGACAGACCTGACCAAAAGTTATCAAAATAATTTTGCTATGTTAAACTATGCGCAATTGACGAACAAACAGATTTTCGTAGCTAGCTACAAAATATGAACTTTATTATATCGCTGCCAAATTAAATGCTATCATCAAAAAACTTCAAAATTCATAATGTAATATACTTTTATTTAGCAGATTTAATTGTGGTGTTCTATCCTAACCAATATTTCCTATATTTCTAAGCAGATGATCTATGCTATATTCTGATAAAATCCCACTCGTTGGGGTTATTAGAGTATGCTTAATCATGTGCCTGTGTATCTGGCAAACTTTATTTCCTGTTTGGAGTGTGCAGTGTTAGAATTGGTTTGTTGCTAATCTAGTACAAAATTGTACTACAAAACAACATAAAACATTTTCAAGAACCACTATCTATAATGTATACTGTCGGTAGCAGCCTAAATTAGTGACCTGACATAAACAGTGAAAGGGAAACCCATGATTTTGTGGATCAATGTTAACTTTAAGCCTATGTCCCTGCGCAATTAGGACAAGTTAAATCAAAGATTATTTAATTCAAATGCGCTACATGAACTGTTGGCCACAGAATAATGTAGCGACCTCATCTGAACAGTGAAAAGGATATGGGATAAAGTTACAGAAAAAAAGTTGCAAAAAGGTTTTATGAAATTGTTTCCTTTGGAACAAATGCAGGTAACTCATTATTTGGTTCTGTTTTGTTTCGTTTAATGTGTAAGGAACAGTGTACAGACAAGACAGGCAGATATACACAAAATGCTACAGTAGATTTCTACAGAAACCATGATTTTGTGAATCTATGTAAATCTTAAGCCCTTTCCCTGCACAACTAGGACAAATTAAATCAAAGATCAGTTAATTGCGCTACACGAACTGTTGGCCGCAGTATAAAGTAGAGACCTAATCTGAACAGTGAAAGAGATATGAGATAAAGTTACAGAAAAAAATGTTGCTAAATGTTCTGTTTTGTTTAGTGTGTAAGGCTCAGTATACAGACAAGACGGTTACACATACATAAATTACTACATTAAATTACTAGAGGACCCATTTTTTTGTGGATTGATGTTAAGTTAATCCCCGTCCCTGTACAATTACGACAAATTAAACCAAAATTTGGTTCATCCAAACGCGGTACATTAATACTCAGCCATTGCTTTATGGCACTCTGATTACCTCTGCTATCTGAAAACCTGTTTTCCGAATGACAGTTTTCAGATCGATATACTATGTGATGGTATTTCATCATCTGATTTCTTAGTTTATAAACCCCAATGTTTTCTTGCTAATGCCAACTTTTTTCATCCTCTCTGAGATTTTTAACCATTATCAAAGCACTTCTTCCAACATTTTAAAAAGTCTTCGAAATATCAGAGCATGTGCAAATAACTACAGACCTTGTATCTTGGGTGTTATAATATTTTCCAGCTTTTGCGTCACAGCCATCGCGACTTTGGTTCCGATTTCATAGGTTCTGCTTTTGTGGGCTCTGCGGGTCACCCCGTCAAAACTGCTTGCAGTTCTAGTTTTCATTTGTTATTAAAAGAGGAACTCTATTCCGACTCACCTTGCATTTGCTTCCGCTACTTAATTTGGGGATTCCTCACAATTTGTGTTTCAAGCATTTGATGCATTGACCACTTTATTTTTAATTATTAAATAATAAGAATAATCTTTACTTTTCAAACCTAATAAAAACTGTAAGTTGTTATCTTTATTCCAACCATTAATGTGTTCTCATCAATGTAGTCTTGGTCAGTGAGTGATTCACCATTGCAATTCTTTTGAACGCAGTTTGTGGGTGATAAAATATTACAACTGATGAAGATCCTTTCAGTAAGATTCAGGGCCCGGTTCCCCAATAACGTTCACTCTTAGCCCGCTAAGAAGACTCTAAAAGAAATATCTTACAGAAGTTGTTTACGTTCGTAAGTGTGTTCCCCGAAGTCTCCCTTAGAAGCTTCTTATCACATCGCACTTAAGCTGCCTCTTAAGTGCGACGTTACAAGGCGCTGTCCCAAGGGAAGGTGCTGAATGTGTTGTCATCGATTGCTCAGGAATCGATTTTTCAGTTCACGCGAGGTGCAATACGGTGTTAAGAAAGACAACACGTAATATGTAAATGAAACATTCCTCAAATTATTCCAGTAACATTTATTTTAGCATAGTTG
>JACXGM010012105.1:0-24333 GCA_016801145.1 Umbra pygmaea
ATGAGGGCTAAATACTAAACCAAACGAAGGCTAACACAACACACCTGGGAACACTAATCAACAAGGAGGGAGGAGCAGGGACACTAACCAACATTACAGGGAACCATGGTGATGACAATATACAAATGAAACCTGCATGACACAGAAGGGACACCAGGGGGAACCAAAACATAACACATGAGGAAGCAAGCTAAAGACAAAGAACACACATGGGGAAGGAACAATATACACAGGGCAGTAACAAAACACAAAAAGGTCCATCAAGGCCTGATCACAGCCTTCATCGGGCTGGATGTGACACACGGCCTACCTGAGCATTGTTTCTGACCATGTCCATCACTTTATGGCTACCGTGTACCCATCCTCTGATGGCTACTTCCAGTAGGATAATGTACCATGTCACAAAGCTCGAATCATTTCAAATTGGTTTCTTGAACATGACAATGAGTTCACTGTACTAAAATGGCCCTGTCACCAGATCTTAACCCAATAGAGCATATTTGGGATGTGGTGGAACGGAAGCTTCGTGCCCTGGATGTGCATCCCACAAATCTCCATCAACTGCAGGATGCTATCCTATCAATATGGGCCAACATTACTAAAGAATGCTTTCAGCACCTTGTTGAATCAATGCCACATAGAATTAAGGCAGTCCTGAAGGCGAAAGGGGGTCAAACACAGAAAATACATTATTGCAGTAAATACACTTTGAGTCCTTTTCTCAGTCTAATGGCACGCCAACCCACTATGGGCTGACGCTTTTTTTGTGTGCAAACAGAGTAGTTAGCCATAATCCCTCCCTTATCCCAAAACCCATTTGCCCAGCACCATTGCCATTTTGCTGTTACTATTTTATACTACATTATAATAAATGTGGTTTACAATAAAAACAGGGAGGGCATCTCAATTTCACATATTTTTTCCATATTGCTGTCGCCTCCAGTCAAAAGTTAAATAACAAAAATGTGGGCAATTTCAAATTAATGTCTGAAATCATACCAGAAATAATTGTATTCCTTCCCACTTCCAAATACAAAGAAAATACTCAAAATTGTTTTATAACTATTGCAAAACAAAATGTACTTTTAAAAGTATTTTTAGTGAGTATGTATGTATTATCTTCTCCTGCGTTATTGCATCTACCAGGAAACTTACTGGGCCATGGTTGGATCTTCCAACTCTCCAAAGCACACCTAAAAATAAACACAAATAATTCACAGAATCTATCTCTGATAACAGAATCAAGGCTTTGCTATGGTCATCCATGTCCCATGAGCTAAACACCATAGAAAACCTGTGATATGAGCTGAAAAGAGTCCACAACCATAGGTACAGTCTTGTGAACAGTCCACAAGATCTGAAAGATCAGGAGAGATTCTTTATGGAGAAATGGTCTCACTTGCCATGTGTACTGCATCGTCATTACACGTTAGAGGAAAAGAGCTGTTATCAGGTCGAGAAGAGCTGGTATCTGGGCAAAAAGAGTTTGCACAAAATGTTAAATGACAGTGTGCCAATAAATGTTTCAGAAAAATATATATAATTTGTTTAATTTTTTTCCAGATATTCCTCCCTTCCCAATTCCCTCCCTCCTGAAAAAAACAGCAAGGAATTCATGCTGGTCTGTGCTGGTTCCTGCTGGTTTAGCTGGTAGCTGTGTTGGTCACCAGCACAAAACACAACATGTGCTGGTTTATGCTGTTTTTTCTAGCAGGGCAGTGGCATCCCCAGGAATGTTTCAGCAGGGTGGCCAGATGGGGCCACTGAATATCTTGTGGTGCACACAAAATCTATGGCTAATATATGTCATTATGCAAATTAAGGAATCAGATTCTGATATACTTGGTTTTCTTATTAAAAAGGTTAATGTTACTAATTATCTGATGTGTATAGATGTAAACCGGTACAGTTCATATTTTGAGTTCCACAACAATCCTGTTTTAATGTGTTATGTATCTGTATATACATCTGTTTGGTGATTAATTGTTCTTCAAAAAGGTTAGTGGTCATTTAACTTAAAAAGAAAACTATACAGCTTTAATTTATGTCTTGAAGACATGATAAATGATCTTTTAATTAATGTGGTTGCTTTTCTTAATGTTTCTATTTTATGTTTCTATTTTATACAGAGCTCAGATGTAGAGACATGGGTAAAAAAACTATTCAAATGCGGCGGCCTACGCCCCTGCCCCCCCTTGGCAGTGCCCCTGACATAAACAAATATTTTAGAGCAGTGATTCAGAACACCCAATTCACTGAAAGCATTTGAATCATTCAGGATTCAGACATCACTAGATGAAGCTGCATAGACTGGCTGGGAGTGGAGTTAATGAACCAGTCAAATTATCAAGGGCTCTGCATACATTGGCCTGTAGAGGGAGTGTCAAGAAAGAAGCCATAACTAACACAAAAGTACAGTATAAAAGCATGTCTGTAGCCCGAAAGCAAGAGTATCTTACTGTTGTCACATGAGAGCAAACATTTTGGCCAAAAATCAAACGCTGTGTGATGAAAGTTTATCAATGACCATTCCTCAAGACACACTTCCTACAGTGAAGTATGGTGTCAGCCTCAGGCCAAATGCTCAAGCAAAGCTTGGCTCAAGAAAAATAAATGAGAACGTCCTTTAGTGGCCCAGTGAAATTCTTGATGTCAACCTCTTTAACTCTGGCACTTTTTGAAAACTGTTGCCCACAAGCATTGTCCATTCAACCTGGACTACCTGAAGTAAATCTGTCTGCTAGAATGGGACAAAATCAGTCCAAGGCTGGTACATACTTACCTCCATGTTTAATGTGTAATTCAGTATTATAGCAAACAATAGGAAGATAAGTCCAACAACAAGCCCTCTTCATCTAAAACCCTTCCACAGATCATGTCTTCACTTTATAAGGTCCTGTCATTAGCTGTAACCTCTGACTTTTTAATGTCTTTATTTTGTAATTTTTTTCCCCCCATGTTTCTTCCCTCCCCATTCCCTCTAATCCTGCCTTGTCGGCAGCTCTGCAACTCCTTGGACAGATCTGTGGGATGGCGAAGGGCACACACCATAAGCGGAGTTTGACATTCGAGCCAGGGCAGGCAAAAAAAACTACTGTAGCAGCTGAGACCTGGGGAAAACACCAGCACAAGGACATACGGACAAAACAAACATGCTAAATAAACATATGTTTATTTTTAAAGCAGATTTTAAATTACATTGTAACAATGTAACAATTCACAACGCCCTTATGAAACGTAATTATTCCACTCATTTTTGAAACAATGCAATTACCCGTTTCAGCCACAAACTCATGGCATGCACATGGTTTATCCAACCACATGTTGCCCAGCTGACGATTCTTTTTGCACTTTAGATCCAACATGGAAGCCTCAAGTCATGCACCGGATGATTACGTTTACCGACAATATGTTAGCAATAGATCCCACAGGCGGCCGATCTGGACTCAAGGAGTCGCTGGAGAGCGATGTGGCAAGATAGATAATCTGATTATCCAACCCAATTTCTGGCTATGCCAATTTCCGATGCCTTGTGCAGGAGGCCCGGGGAAAGTCATAGAACCTATAGTCAGGCTTGAACCTGTGACTATCATGACATACACTGTTGTGCAATGCAACGACTTAGCCCACTACACTCCCATCCTTTTCGACTTGTAAACGGCTAAATTTGCTAAGAAACTTAATACATGACTTCTATTCCAAACCACTTGAATGTGTTGTCTCCAACCAATTCTGTTGTTTTTCAATTATGTTTTCCTTAAACATAACCTAGATGTGTTGCTCAACTGAGATCACTCTTCTCTGGATCATAGTGGCCTTTCACTGTGCCCAAGCTGGCTCTCTCCTCTGGTCTCAAACTTTACTAAACAAAGACATTCCAAACTGCCTAAAAATATCAGCTAGCAAAGCATGGTTGAAAAAGAAGCCATGTTTATTTAGTTATCAAGGCAAATCACACATTTTCTCCCCATAAGGTCAAAGAATCTCTTACAAATACACTCCATTTCATTTAAAGGATATTCAGAATTTTGTCAATTAGCACATTATTTACTTCGCCAGAGTCAGATGAGATGGTTAGCGGACTCTGTTTATGCATTTAAAGAAACATGATCACTACTAGACAGTACAGATACAAAATCTTAATTTGAAATCACAATTAAGCATAGGTCATGTTTGAGATTTGAACTACAATGTAGTAGATGTTTTATTCTCAAAGTAAATTACTAGTGTTTATATGAATATCTCTAGGGGAATTTTGTCTTGATGGGCCATATCTAAATGGCACAGAAGTAACACCACTACCTTGCTATTGGCTTTGTCAATGCAAAACCAGGGTTCAAATCTTGCTTGGGTAAGTGGTCCCGAGGTAAGCACAACTGGCCTACACCATGTGGGTTTGTGGTTTAGTCCTCTAACATGATTGCTTCCCATGTCATAGAACCAGAACAGTGCTTGGAGTGTGTGAGTCGGCTGGGAATTGAGTCGATAAAGCTCATACACCTGACGTTTTGAAAAGTACTGTAAAAAACAAATTTTAACAACCCTAAATTCATTAATGCTTGGCGCAGACTTAAAAAGAGCAAACAATTTCATTGGACTCTGATACAGTAGATACATGGCCTTATTGCCAATATTCCAAAATCTCTTTAACATCTCTATTAATATGCAAAACGAATTTAGGCATGTCTTCACCACATCCTGCAAATTATTTCTAGATTTAAGATTAAGTTAATTTTAAGACTGCAAATAAAATAATACTATGATTTTTTTTGTTTCACAAAAAAGTGGTAATTCAGCCAACATCCAAAGTCAATTTGCCCAACATACAGTTTCATTCTCCTTAGAAATGACAGATCAGTATGCAATGGACTGAAGAAAGCTATTGCACATACTGTAGACACATCCTGAACACGCACACTTGCAAAAACACACCTCCCACTGACACAAACGACACGCGTACACACTTTCAACATCTAAGGGCAAAAAAGGCTTAGTGCTTACTCCCAATATACAGTAAATGAAACATATGACAAAAAAAAAGAATATGAACATCTTGTACACTGGCAGCAGGCTGGTCCAAACCAGTGCAATCTGACCATGATGAATCAGATTCTGTGCCAGTGAAGTCCAGTTACGTGTTAAACCTCATCTGGGTGAGTCCATTAGGCAATTCAATTGTAGTTAAAATCGGTTCTGCCTAGCGACCCGTCTGTCTGTGTACCTAATGTGTGTAAAATTCTAAACAAAAAATGTTCCTGTTTGGTTGGGAGAGTAGTGGTCTCTGGTCACAGGTTAAAACGCCTGGAGCCAATCAGTACGCAGCACTAGCAGGTTCTCTCGCGGAGCTGAATAAGACGTCTGCCTTTGTGCTGATGAAGTATGTCATTAGTAAGGATGTGAACAACACGGCCACTCCCACACCTAACGTCAGCATCTATAACAAAAAAAACAAAAGGGGATTAGTGTAATTCTCTATTAAAAATGTTCAGCTTATAGACACACAATCCATGCATACATTTTCGTATAACATTTCAATGCCTAAAAATATTACCGTTGATTCAAACAATAATTTCAAAGTTACACAACTGTTATAAACTCAACAGCATTAGAGTAAGATGACAACAGGTTTACCTCCAAGTCCCGACTGGCTACTAGGAAAATTCTAGCTTTAATGAACTTCCACCGCGATTCGGTCCACGTGGAATAGATCTTCGAATTATATTCTCCCAGGTCGAAGGCAGGCGACATTGCGGGAGACAGCTGAACTGATGCACGTACACAGAAAGACTCTGCTTCAGTACTGTTGGGTGGGATCATGCCCTGAACCCAGAGATAGGAGTACATCTAAGGAGGAAAAAAGGTGAATTAGTGCAAGGTGGGTCTCCAGGCACATAGTGGAAAACATTTTTTTTAGATGAGATGTAAACACTGAAGTGTGCATGTGTCCAGCTGTACACACTGAAACGTGCATGTCCAGTTGCACACTTACTTGTTTGCTCTCGCCTGGCAGCTCATCTGGCTTCTGGCATTGGCTCTGGCTCAGGTTGGTGGCTGCCCCGGTTAAATTAGCCAGGAGGTACTGGACAAGATGTGTCAAAGTCTTTGGCTTTGATGAAGAGGCAACGCCGACATAGAATTCTGGCGGGCTGGACTCTAAAAAACATAAAACAATAAAGAGCGCAGGATCATATTACCTCATTCATGACATGAACAGGAGACACTGACAGGATCCACATCTGCAAGAGGTGATTTTCAACAACCATGCAGCAAACACTCTAGAGCACATGTCGAACCGGTTCCAGAGGGCCTAGTGTATGTAGGTTTTCACTCTCACCCAGCCACGATTGGTGGATAATAATTGGGGACGCCGGGCTCGCATTACGGTCGGGAACGGAGTGAATGGATCCTAATTGGGGACGCCAGGCTCGTGTTACTGTCCGGAATGGGGGAAACGGAACAGTATCACACAATGGGTTTGATGCGCTACACACCGTTCCATTAACTCTGGTCCAACACAAAGCGAGCCTTGCCTCCTCAATTAAGATCCACTGATCGCGGCTGCTCTCACCTTGTACCTGACTGACTGGATCACTAATTGGTTAGCATCTCCTCTCACCTGGCAGTCCAGGTCCTAATTAGGCACTAATTGAAGGGAAAAACCAGAAGCCAGAAAACACTAGGCTCTTTGTGGAATCGGTTTGACACTTGTGCTCTACAGCATCAATGTTGTTTCCTAACGAAAAACAAGTGAATAAAACTCACTGAGCTGATTCTTTAGTTCTGGGGACACTCGTGCCTGAAACCAGCTGTTATTGGTCTGGACCAGAAAGCCATAGAGCATCTGGGTCACCTAAGAGAGATGCACAATGTTGGTAAAACAATTATGCTTATTGACTCAAAACATCTAACCATTTGTTGGACAGTGGGAATAAAAAAGGGACTCATGTTAACTGTACTCTGGGGGAAAGTGTCTGCTAAGTGAAATATTGACATGGAATGACACAGCTATAACAGAGGTATCAAAACAGTCAACGAGTCTCACTGTTTTGGGGTCTGCGGTAATGTTGTCAACTTGGGACTCGTTTCCTCCAGCTTGCTTGTAAAGAGCACGGGCAACAACCGTAGCAACCTCAGCCAAAGCCTAATGAAACCCAAAGTTAGGAAGAGGGAGGATTATTTGAACGTAATAGCCTCTGTGATGACAACAACTACATGCAGTGAGTTTGCTATACCAGTTACCTTAGCAGTATCTGTCACAAACACCAGCTGTTCTTCTGTAGTTAAGTTGGAAGGATAGGTCAAGTTCAGGTTATTAGCGTTGTCATAGTAACTCTCATAGCGCCTGTGCATGGGCAAACAGAGTATGCATTACTTATGTAGAAAGCCATATAGGGCAATATTAGCATTACTGTAGTCATTATTAGGGTAGCAGTAGCCTGATAATGACTCACTTGTTGTTGAAAGAAGTTTCGTGGTCTGCAAGCACAATTCCTGGAATTCTCTGAGCTCGCAGGAATCGCTGGAGGGAGGAGGGCGGGAGTGGCTGAGAGAAACGGGGCTCGACCAATGAGAAGTTGACCCCCTTAGTGGAGGACTGTAAGTTGATCACAAGCCTTTTAACCTAAAGCAGAGAAAGAGGTTGGAAAAGTGGCTTGAGAGAGTGGGCGTAACGGAGTGGTTGGTCTGGATCAGTTAGGAGAGTGCCCTCTGACCTTGTCATTGATGGAGTTGTTCATCCTGGACACTGGGTCTGAGTGAAGGTAGAGGTCAGTGCCATTGCGCAAGGCCACCTATTATAAAAGATCCCTAGTTATTTCCTGGTTGATTGTATGTCTGAATGATCGGCACATTGCTGCCTGTAGTGTGATTGAGTATATGAACGCCACCATATTTACCTGTCCAACTTCAAGAATTGAGTGAACATTGTCCAGGTTGATCACAAACTTGCCATTCTCCATGTCATATACCATCCGGGAGCTGCCAATATAGTCAAAGGCTTCCTGAAAGAGATTGAGAAGCTGTCAACTTCATCGTGCCCTCTTACATCAGTACATAAACACTACTAAGATAAGTCACCACATAGGACTCCCATTAACTGACACAGTAAAAATGTGAGGCTAATGGACACAGACTACAGCCGCGCTCACCCCTTGGAAGAAAGCAAAGAGGATGTTATGTGTGGGGGGGGCCTCCTCGGTGACTTGACGCAGGGCCTGGGCAGCAGCCAGTAGCGTGACAAACCCTGAGATACTCCCCTCTGCTCCTGTAGAAACATCCCAGAAAAATGCCCTGCTGTCCAACTACAGAAAAACAAAAAAAAGTGTAATGTGTCCATTCACTGCAGACATGAAAATCCACGTAGGACTCAAAATATAAGGAAACGTTCGAAAGCTCTGCTAATTTGCTCTCGAAATGCATTCAATCTACAGGTGTATACAGTTCTTTGCAAAATTCCCAAAGGCTCAGACATCTATAAATAAGTCATGTCAGAGGGAGGCAAGGCTTGTGTCACTCACTCTGGCTGCTGCTATGACAACACTCTCATTGTCCTTGTGGCCCAAGTCACTGCTGTTATAAGGCCTAATGGAGGCCCATACATTAAAATCACCCAGAGCGTCACACACCATCTCTGAGGGGGAGACAAAGAGAGAGACTGATGTAAATTAAATGCATCTAAATGTCTTATGACTATTCACAGCTACAGTGCCATATTTTTGTATACCTGGGTTGAGGCTGAAGGTGCCGACTTCATTGCGCCTCATGCAGGTTGCTGTATCAGTGACAGCATGCATGTGGGAGAAGAGCTGCATGGCGCACAGAGGGTACTGTGGGGCACTGCCATTCACCACACGGTTATGGTCAAAGTAACACTGCAAGGACAGTGCACAGTGTTTTATACACTGAAGTACTATAGGATGAACACAACCTCTCAGACCTTCTGACCGATGGCTCATGGGTATTGACATGATGGTCACATGGTATTACCACAGATGGGTTATGGCCGCTTCAAATGCCACCTCACCTGTTTGATGACCTCAGTTCCATTGTCTTCTTTCAGGGAAAACACAGGGAAGTCAAAATCCTCATAGGACAAACCATTGCCCAGAGGGTTCCACACAGTTTGGTTACAGTGTGCGTAGTCAGGCCCGTAAGTGTCCGAGTACACCCCTGAGGGAAGGTAAACAATTCAAAACTAATTAGGTTCAAAAGGCACCCCAGTTCTATACTTCATTTTACTAATTGTTCTCCCATCCCAATAAGCGATTTTCAATTCCCGATTGACCTCGTCTCATCAGTAACTCCACTGCAGGCGCG
This sequence comes from Umbra pygmaea, assembly GCA_016801145.1. Lineage (NCBI taxonomy): Eukaryota > Metazoa > Chordata > Actinopteri > Esociformes > Umbridae > Umbra > Umbra pygmaea. The sequence goes on from JACXGM010012105.1 coordinate 9,316, forward strand.
GGATGACCAAAAAGCGATGACACATGCTTCCTCCCAGCAGGTGTCATCTCATTCTCATCACACTGGTCATTCAGCCCAGAAGCCTTTAGCTTATAAATATATGCAAAGTCTGTACACACTCTGTACACCAACTATACAACGACATTCTGCACAAGGAGTCTTTAGAGCGCATTTTAACAAGGTACCCATTTTACATTTTAGTCATTTAGAAGACGTTCTTGTCCTGAGCGACTTACAGTGAATACAGGGACATTGCCTTGAAGCAACGTAGGGTAAAGTGGCTTGCTCAAGAACACAACGACATTTAGCACAGTCTGTAATCGAACCGGTAACCTTCTGACTACAAGTCTGACTCCCTAACCACTGAGCCATCTGACACCCTCGTCTAGCTTTCCTCCCATCTATCCCACGCGACACTTTTGCGCTGCCCTATGCTGGACACCCAATGTTGGAATGTAACCAGGATAAGAACCCCAGCCACCGTGACATGGTTGTGCTGTGAGGACCACACGGTCATTTTAACAGTTTACATATGACACCTACCTGTATTGTCATTGGGACATGTAGTGTGTGGCGAGAACTCTGCTGGGTTGGCATTTGGGACCACCACAGTGACCCCTGCTACTCTGCTAGAGGATTCCTTCATCTTCATCATGATGGACCTGTAAAAAAAGACCAGGCGGTGATGTTAATAGCCTTAGTGTGTGTTTCAACTTTGTCCTAAGGTCCCTCTATATGAATATTCATTGTGCCTGTATGTGTTGTACCTGGTGAAGAGAGACAACTCCAGCAGGACAACGTAGGGAGGATTGGGTCCTTTGCTCAAAGGCCATTCCAGATCGTCCTCAGACTCCAAGACATGGATTACACCTGTATCACCCGATATTGAGGCTATGCAATAAATAGAAATATGTATATTCTTAATATTTAATCTTCAACAGTCTTTAATATAATACAGCAAGGAGTAACAGCAACAATATAGTAAATGTTCAATGGGACACAGACTAATGGAGATAGACTACTCAAGTGTTTATGAAAGAGGCCCACAGTAGTTATTCAAAACTATTTTTTACAGCTTAACATTTAGAAATTGCTCTTGATTTAAAATTGATTTGTAAATAATAACTCCCACCCGCATAACCTGGGTGGCAGTGGGAGCCTAACTAGGAAACAAATGTAATGCTGAAACGAACAATTTTATGTTGTAGAACACCACTTACACTGGCAACCAATTTGATGTGTAGCATTGAGCAGTCGGACACAAGGTACAGTGTCATTCACTTCCACATAAATCTTCTGTGCAACAGAGCTACTGTTCACATCTGAAAGACAAGAGACATACACATAACTGGATCGGCTTTTATTGTGATTTTATTGTTCAAAACACAAGTTGGCACATCATTGTGTCATCCTAACGTTTATAATGCATATACACACGACAACCCGCCCGGGCTACAGTAGAGCACTGTCTTCAGATCACGAGTGATCACGCCGAGGCGGACAAAGTTTTGGTTCCTAAAAGCACCAATATGATTTTCAACCTCCATGCTAGCTCACATAGGCTACATAAATACAAATAGCTCACCGGACCAACAAAATACAGCCTAATTCAGGTGTCAACTACTACAGGGTCAAAGTATCAGGCATTATGCTTAGGAAATCAGTGCCAGCAACGGCGTTGTCTGTGACTAGCAGTACTAGACGCTACTAGCTACGGTTAGCTGATAGTTACAATGGAAGTAGGTACAGTAGAGCTAATGAAATAACCTAGAGGTTCACTTCTCAGCTTTTCCTGAAACTATGATACATTAAGTGACGCTTTAAGCTACTGTTGTGAACAAAATGCTGACTTACTTTTGTAAAGCCAACAAACTAAGAACATTATAATCCATTTCGACGATTCCAAACCCATCTTCCTGGTTTCCGAAACAACGGGTAAAATCACCGGACGTGTTGCAGTAAAACATTTCCGGGTTCCCGGAAGACCTCATACAGACCTGGATCTACGGATCCCCAGATAGAACGTACATATTTTACGAAGAAAAAACGTTTGAATACAGACAGCAAATGAAACCTTTCATACCGTAGTTGCAACGTTTGACTTTTACCAGACGCTTATATTCTGAGACGCATTGGTCAGAAAATAACTACAGTACTGTAGGTAGAGCTGCGTGGAAAACGGGTGAAACGTGATGACAATTTGGGCCCTGGTATTTAAACAATAATTGATTTATCATATCGGTGGGCATAGATATCTATGTCGGTGGGGCCCATGCAGGTTTTTTCATGGGGTCCACAAATCCTGGCTACGCCCCTGGCTAACTGAGAGATTACCTCACACCACCCACGCCCACTGCCCCACACACGCACACTAAGTTTCTTCTTTTTTTTGGAAGTGTCAAATTTTTTTAAAATAACAAACTGAAATGGCAGTTATTGAATAATTGTGCACAGAACAGTAAATTTGTTGCTGTAATTTTATTTACCGAGTTACACAAAGCACTGATACTGCTTTACATTATTCATGTTAAGGATTATGCAAATCAGACAGATGTCTAGTATAGTACTAATACAACCACAATTCTCAATTTAGACCAGACATGACATTGCACACAAGTACATCACAGAAAAGGTAAAGTAGGCTTCAAAAAGTCAGAAATATGATAAAGGTTGAACATTCTTGAGCAAAACATTGCATATCACCCAACAACTGCTCTGTAATCATGTTTAGTTCTCTCTAATCCGAGAGGAAAAATAAACAGTATCTAGAATAAAGTGTGTATCAGTTTGATGAATTGATTCCCCGTTGGTGGGTGTCTTGGAAGTTTTCAACGGAACTGCAGGGGGCTGACACGCAGACCAATCACATCCTTTCCAATCTCAGTCACCTTGGGAAATATAAGGTTAAATATTAGATATCACAAACGGGAAACGTAAAATGTGTGTTTAAGTGCAGTATTTTTTTGCGATTTTCTACAATTTTTCCTCCCCTCCTAATTGGTCTTGTCCAATACCCAATGACCCTGCCTTTGTCTACTCCATGGAGTGATGCAGGATAGTGAGGGGTGCTCATATGGTTCATCCAGTTTAAGTGCTCTCTTTAACATGTCCCAACATTTACAACAGGGCATGACAGTTAGAAATAGAGGTCCGTCTGTACACGACACCTCAACTTGGCAGATCTCTTTACTGACCTGTGTCACTCTGCAAACCTGGCCCTTGTAGAGGGGACAGTAGCAGGCGCCTGATAGGGGACATTTCTCCACTGGGCGTCCGCGGTACAGAGGTGTGTAGGAGGCAGCACACAGGTCAAATGGGTTGTGCGGATCATAGTTCAGCTGGTGGGTGTCTGTCAGCGTCTTCTCGCATGCCGCCAAGATCTTGCGTGTCTAAAAAGATAGATTAAAGCTAATGACTAAACCAAAAACAGCCACTGAAAATGGTGCATTATGTCACAAATGAGTCTTGCTTATAAACTTGTAAATTCATATCTGAGGAATGACGGTTACTCTACTCTGGGATTATGCACAAATTAATAAAATATTACACATCCAGCCCAAACATTGAAGTTATAAAATGTATTTTGTTAACCGCAAAAATCCCAGACGTCTTCAGAAAGTGGTAACGTAAAAATAATTAAACGTCATGATTGTTACCTGCTGTGCCACCTCTGGTTTGGGTCCTAATTCAAGTAGGCGACGAGCAAAACCAGCAGCAGTCTTGAAGTTCTTCAGTTTGAAGAACAAATTAAGTGCCGTACGTAAAACCAAGACCATGTGGACTGGCTGGAGACTGCAGTGGGTAAAGTAAGCAGCCATCTGAAAATATAAAACAGTTATTTTAAGGAACCTTTAAGGAAACTATTCTGACAAGGTTTATTTAGTGATTGACAACAAAATAGAAGTTCAATGACAGTACCTCACACAACCTCTTCTGCTGGTCCAACGTGTCTTTCGGCAACTTCTTCCTTTCTGTTTCCATGGTAAGGCCAACAATGTATTCTCTACAGATGGTGATCAGCTGTTGAGCCTGAAGACAGTAACCACAATCAAGTTAGCTTTACTACTTATCATCAGGGCAACACTTGATAAAACTCATTAACGTTGATCAAAACTGGTCTGCGTACCTCCGCTATTTCCTGTTTATTGTCCACCACCAGCAGGGGTATTGATAGCAGGATGGCCCGGAAGCGGTCGACAGCATCCTCAAAGCGCCCGGCGGTTGTGAGCTGGTAGCACTGCTGCAGACGGGCAATGAGGTCGGAGAGACGCAGTCCCACCGCGGGCAGCCCCTGCTTTGCCCCGCAGTCTTTCCAGTTTCTCTGCGGGTTACTACGCAGGCAGGGCAGGGACGGCAGGGCCAAGTAACTGGTCCGCCCCCGCAAAAGGGTCTGCATGAACAGCTGCTTATAGGGCCCAAACTGCACCACACCAACCTGGTCATGGAGCAACTAAAAAGTAGAAGGGAATAAGAATTTAGCATTATGTATAACATACTGTGTGTGGAATGCACTGCTAAGATGGTCAACCGTTTGCTGGCTGCCAGTTCTTTGCATCTGTGAAGGGTGTCAGCAGGTGTGAGCTCACCCTCATGGCTGTCTCGAAGGACCCAGCCAGGATGTGATCAACTGGGAGCTGGGAGTTGTTACACCACATCTGGGTGGGGCTGATGCCTTTGGTAGGCGGGACAAAGAAACCATCTTCGGCCCCTCCTCCAGGACCAGCTGGCAACTCCTAGTGGTAGAAAGAAGAAATAGAACTAAGACACAGCTGAAAATGAGCGGTCATCGCTCTTGTGATCTACAAAGAGAAGCATCTCACCAGCTCTGGAGGCAGGTCCAGATCCTCCTCCACCTCCCAGCCTCCGCCATCCTCCTTTGCGGCACCTCCTTCCTCCCCTAATGCGTCCTGGGCGTCCATGAAACCATCTGAAGGTCAGACGAGAGAAATGGGAAAACCACAGCAGATAGAGGGTAAGATCCCACATTATTATCTAAATCTAGCCTAAGTCAGCGGCAGAATTTACTCCTTGTGTCGCATTCAGCGATGCTCATGGATGTGAAGGCAGGTTGCTCAGCCGGTGCTGTAATTACTGATTAATTACAAAAGATGCTAGCCTTGATGATATCAGCACGTAAATACAACAACAGCACGCCAGGTGACATTGGGGGACTCACCCTCATCCAGCTGGAGCTCAGCGTCCTCCCCCCAACCCTCTGGAGCTTCCACATCCATGTCTGCAGCCATCTGGCCAGCCCTCCCTGCAACAGAAAATAAATCAATAGGAACTGAACAGAACTACGCCAAAACCCAAAGGGCTAACAAACACAAAATGATCCGTAATAACGTCCAGCCAGGAGTCTCACCCTTGGCTGAAATGGCTCCTTCAAAGAAACCCTTGGACACAGTGAGCAGAGGCCAGTTGGTGTCAAGCGGGTTGATGGGAGGGGGCGGCTGCAGCAGCTGGGCATTAGGGTCCACCTCAGGGACAGCTTCCTTCTCCAGGTCAAAGGTCTCCTTCAGGGCCTCTGCCTCTTCATCCATCCCATGCGTGGCGGCAGTCAGATATGCCAGGGACTCTACACACGGACAGATCCACATGCAGATCACAGCAAAATCAAGGGAGGTGAAAGTCTGTAGCTGGAAATCGAGAGGTATAGTTGCATTAACTCACTCTGGCCACAGTTCTTCAAGATGCGGACTCTCTCGCTGACGTCCCCAAGATACAGAGCACCCTGGTAGTGACCGCTCATGTCCTTCCTGATCTCAGCTGCATCACAAACAGAGCCAGTCAGTCCAGCCGTTCAGATGAACACAGACACACTGCTGGTCGGGAACAACGCACACATCTGTCTCACCTATCTTCATCATCTTGCGGAGCTTGGCCAGGTTGCCAGTGATGAGGTAGAGGAAGGTGAGCTTGTCGAAGTTCTTGGTCCTTTGGTAGCACATCTCAACAACCTGGTGGTGGCCCTGCAGCAGCGCCGCTTCGCCCAGCCTCTCCCAGCAGCCCCTCTCATCCAGGGCCTTGGCAGCCTCCAGCGCCACCTGCAGGATGAGACAATTACATCCCCTTAAGAAATTAGATGAATCAAATTGTCTCACACACAAACATTCCAATATGATAACATATGGTCTCTTAGAGTCGATATGAAAATACAGGTTATCCAACTCACCTCAATGTTGCCACACTCCAACGCCAGACTGAAGCGTGTCTTCTCATCCTTGACAAAGTGCAGGGCCACCTCCGGGTAGCCTTTCTTCTGTAGGTAGGCGATGATGGACTGGCCAACCAGCTTGGCGTTACGCACCATGTGCAGCACCTGCACAAGACAAAGGTCAGGGTTCACTAAGTAAATAAACAAAATTGCAGCATGTTCACTTTAAAAAGGGGAAGCATCCCATGACCTGGTCCTCACCTCCTCATACTTCCTGTTGACCAGGGCCAGTTTGAAACGGTATTCTGTGGGGTCGATGGTCAGCACGCGGGGCCTGCACTCACGGTCCAGACAGTAGACGCTGTTCCCTCTCACCCGGGTCACATAGATGGGCAGATCCAGAGTGCGGATGATACCATGATCCCTACAGACAAAGTTGTGTTATTAAAAAGAAACATCTTTCATTTGCTAGCTTTAAATTTTATATGTTGTAGGTCTAGGCTACTCATTTGGTGATGTTGTGGGGAGCAATAACTCTCCATCACTGACCAACATTTAATCCATCCTGGGTTAATAACTCACCAACAAAGAATTTACAGAAGCAGTTGTGCCCCTACACAAACTAAAGACTAACAAATTCTACTCTAATACACATTGCCTACAACAAAATTACAGACAATCTTGCAGAGGTAGATATGGTTTGTTGTAATGAAGTTTTTGATATTATCAAAAACAAAATATTGCCATATTTTATACAATGCAAACAACGTGAAGTTGCATCTGGCTTGTCTCTGTGGGCTGGCATTGGTTTCAGTAGTGGTGCACTGTGGGTATTACCCTGAGGTGAGTGCATATTTAACGTTACCCTGAGGTGAGTGCATATTTAACGTTACCCTGAGGTGAGTGCATATTTAACGTTACCCTGAGGTGAGTGCATATTTAACGTTACCCTGAGGTGGTGCATTGTGGGAATTACCCTGAGGTGAGGGCGTATTTAATGTGGTTGGAGGTGGTGTAGATGAAGACCCCACTCTCATCCCAGGCTCCGCTCTTCACACGGATGTTCTCGTGAATGTTACACAAGCTCTCTAGTTTCCTGTTGCAGATCATAATCGCTGCAGGGGCAAGCAGACAACAGCTTTTATAGAAGGAAAGAACTGCAACAAATGATTAAGGTACAAAATGAAATGTTGACCGACAAGAGTGATAAAATAAGTGTTCAGGGGGTATAGTGTGCGTACCGTGTTTGGCCAGCAGGGCCACGTGGCTGGTGTCAGCGCTCCACACCACATACTTGACTTTGGCGATCTTCACCGTGGCCAGAGAGCGTTTCTGCTGCACATCAAAGAGGGTGACTCCATCTGCGTCACGCAGCAGCAGGGAACCCGTCCCCGCATAGAAGATCTCCTCACAGCTGGGCACCTGCACTTTCTTCACAATCTCATTCTTCAGGTTCTTGATCAGCAGCTGAAGGGAGAGGAGTTTCACCATAACCACGTCAGAACTACTAGGCAAACAGGCCGCAGCACGGTTTGAACAAAACCCATTATTTTCTAATATTAAACCACATTCTACCAATAAAGCATACATGCATGACAATCAAATGTAAAGTCCAACGTACAGAGTGCATGCGGTCCAGAACAGCAAAACGGTTCCTGGCGACCCAAACCGCTGTCAGACCAGAAGACCTCTTCCCCTCCGGAGCTGCAGGGTAAACAACACAGGTTTAGAGGAGTTTCAACATATAACAACCAAGATAAAAAATGGGAAAACTATCAACATTCACAAACAGGCTGACATATAATAGCTTTACCATCTGGGTTCTGAGAGTCACTCTCTTTGGGGATAGAGTACAAGTCATAGGTACTGTTCTCTAAGTTGGTTGCTCTCTGTAAGCGAAGAGATGAAGTGTTACATATTAAACAGTGTTTACGTATATAAATCATAATGTATCCATCCTATTGTGTGTAAGGTAGGTTTTAAAGTGAGACTCACAGTGCAGAGCAGGACAGCATTCTCTGCTGGATTGTAAGACATGCTGAATACTGGGAACTTGGAGCCACTAGTAGAAAAACAGCAGCAGTTAGAATCCACAACATGTCCAAACCCCAGGACCTCACATTCTTTCCGTCAGTCACAAGCAGGCAGCATATGGAGAGTTAAGCATTGGTTTGTTGCTAACGATTCACAGTGACACACCTGCGCAGCTGCATGACAGCTGTGTCCTTGCTGCTGTTGAAGTCGAGCTGGCGGAGGAAGCGGTCCTTGACGTAGTAAAGCATGTTGCCGTACACAGCGTAGGCCGGCCGCTCGCGCTCCAGCTTAAACACCAGCATACCACTGTCATGACCTGGGAGGATTATTTGTTACACACCAATGACAATAAGACACAGTGTTAAACAGCAGTCATTGAAATACATTAGTGTGTGTGTGTGTGTGTGTGTGTGTGTGTGTGTGTCTGATAGTATAACTTCCTTGGAGACATTAAATTACACAACATGTGTAAGTCAGTTATCAGCAGCAAACATTAAAAACTCAATTTAAGACACATGTGAAAGTCAAATACCAGCAGCAAACAGGTTGAGGTTGGGGTGAGCCCCGAGCACCCAGAAGCGGTCGTGGTCCCTGCGGAAGGTTTGAACCCCGGTCCTCTTGGACATGTCCCACACACGGATGCTCTTGTCCTCTGAGTTGGAGAGGATGAGCTCCTGGCGGGGGTGGAAGACGGCACAGGACACATTGTTGTAGTGGCCCCTGCAGGTGTCCAGCTCCCATGCCTTGGACTCTGGGGAGATTAATTGACAAGGGGGGGAATTTAGCCACCAATTATAACAAATAGCATTTTTTATTTAACTTTATCTTCAGTTCGTGAACAATGTAAACAAGCGCATCATTTGTAAAAACCCTTACCATTCATCCTCCAGATCTTGACCTGCCGGTCGTCAGCCCCTGAGACGATGAGGGGCATACTGGGATGGAAAGCTGCCCAGTTGACACCGCGGTCATGACCCTGCAGTGAGAGAAGAACTTACGTGGCTCATAATTGGATCGTAACTGATTTTATTTATTTAATTAGTCATTAAAGATAGCTCGTTATTACACTCATATTCCCTGTACAAACAAAGCTGAAAAACAGCTGAAAAACACTGACCACGGCTTCTAAAAAGACCTACATTATACAAACAATCTGCATTCATTCAACAATCGAACCAAACAAACTAAAACAAATGCAGTGCAATAACAGCACTTATTTTTTGTCCCAATTCCTTGACGGAGATTTGAGTAAATTCTTACTTGCCAGAAAACACAAGAAACATAAAGGTGCATGAGACGCAGTAAATAACTCAAATGTTTAAAGTATTGACACTTAGTGACTAGATGTAGCATTAGCCAGCTCCCTCTGTATGCATTAGGCTACAACCCTGGAAGTATCTTAAAGCATAACACTCGCCAAAATGCAACCTAGGGTCTGGTTGTTAATGTACCAGAGTCAAACTTTTGTTTAAAAGCATAATAATATTTTTGGTTTTGGTGATGGTGATAGGGGCACTACAATGATAGCATCAAAATCGGTATAAAAAAAGAAAGCTCGACAACATGAAACTTTGCGATTCGCCCGAATTATGCTTTTAAACGAAAGTTTGACTTGAGGACATAAACAAAAATACCATAGGTTGCATTTTGGCGAGAGTTATGCTTTAACTGGTGCCACTAACCAGTTATTTTTAACGGAGTCATTTTGACATAGCTATTGATATTCATCAAAGTTAGAGCCAATCCAAACTCACCTCAAGTACATGCTTAACAACAGCGTCAGATGCTCCGAACAGATCGACACCAGAGATGCCCCGAACTTCAGTCTCCACAGCACCAGGGGACAGGTTCTTCTTCCTCAGACCTGTAAACAACACGCATAGCAGAACCACACACAAGGGAACCCATATGCACGTTAAGCAAGGACACCATATCCAAGGAGCGGAAAAGATGGAACACGATCCGTTTATACACACTAAAGTAAGAAGCATAGTGACTGCATGGTCAGAAATCTAACACATGGTGCCGTTTGATAGGCCTTTTTCACAGGGAACGTTCTATTGTTGAAACTGGGTAAACTGATTTCCGGACTCTAGTAATAGCGTCTGCAATGGACGTTGAACAATTTATTACCAACCTCTAACCTTGCCAAACATTTATTTAGGCTGTGTTTTACGAGTTTTAGACGTCAAGTCCGTAACAAAAAATAAATAAAAATAGAAAAGGGCTACAGGTTAAGGTTTTAAGATTAGTCTTATTTAATTTACATTATTGATAGTCAATCTATAGATGCATTACAGACTATTTAAATAAATTGTTACCACATTATCAGCTGAATGACAATTGTAGCAACAGCTGCTTAATTTATATTGCGTTTCAAAGTACAGAGTACTGTGTCGGTGATCGGAAAATAATCCAATGACAGCAGGAAACTCCAGTTTTTAAGTGCTCCTTTAACGTTATTCAGTTGGAACTTTTTAAGTCATCACGGTTTAAAAATGTTGCCCACACACAAATGTAGACCAGCACTTGATTTTAAATGTGTTGCCTTTGTCACATTTAACAGGGTTTACACATTCATTTTTTGTATTTTTGTCTGATGGAAAGACATTCATTTTGCCCTTGATCTCCTGCATTATACTTTAGCCCAGTGTACAGAATAGGAGCTTATAATGCTAGTTGTACAATGGAAGTAAGTTTACCCATCTATGACACCTTCCGTTCCTAGGAATGCGGAAGTGTGAAAAAAGGCCTATTGCTGGCAACATGCACGCGCTGAAAAGCACAGACACAACTTGTGTTCTCTGAACGTGGTCCAAACGCAGAGTCCAGAAGCAATCATCGCTATAATTAGCACATTGACATAAGTGATTCAGGTTAAATTATCAGAATGACACAAAGAAAATATATGTTTCCTTGTCACTGGACTACAGTTGATCAAAGAGATAAACTAGGCTTGGAGCTAGACCAGATCCCTTCATCTAGTGAGTTAAACTGTGTCCAGTGCAGGGAAATCATGAGGTGAACAGACAGCCCAATAGGTACAGCAGACTGTGAGACAACAGATGTACTAGACAACAGATGTACTAGGAACCCATGTGCAGGTGTGGATGTTTCCAGGGGGAGCATGAGGACAGGTGACATTGGTGGGAGGGATTGATTTGGCGGATGGGCTGGTGCGGTTCTAAAGAGGTGCTCTGATGGGGTGCTGGATGTCAGCAGTGTGAGTGGTGTTTCAGAGTTCATGCTTAGTTAGGTTCTGCCATGCTGCTGCCATGACGTCTGAGTCATGCCTTGTGTTAATATTAACGGGTCGACAAGCTCAAAATACTTTCTACTAGGGTCAGATAAAGTTGAGCATTGGTGGCAAAATGCAGTATGGGGGAATGTTATGGCTACTTCTTACAGAATTGTAGACTCTCAGAAAAATGGGTTAATGGCCAAGTAAAACACAGTGCTGGCAAGCATATGGACTACATATCAGTGAATACCAACATCATTGGCGGAGATTCTGAAAGATGCATTGCCAATGAGAGCAATTAGTATTGTGTGATAGCAGGACAGGGATACATGATGCTGTTATCAGGAATAGGAGGATCAGTGCAACTAAAACAGCCAGTGAGCCTTGGAGACAGTAGCGGCCTGTTATATCATGCTACTGGAGGCATTCATGCAATGCACAGTGGGCTCCAGGTGACGACCCCAGCCATGGAAGAATGAGTACAGAGAACAGGGCAGTGAAGGGCAAAGAAATCTGATCTGATGAAGGACATTAATCATTCGCAGATGGACTCTGGTTGTGAGTATAGACACTAAAGCTATGCATGCTAAAGCTAATGTTGAAAACAACAGTCCAGATATGAAGTTGTGTACATCATGTAGATTTTTTAGGAACAAGAAAGCTGTTAGTGTGTTAATGAATGAGAAGAGGGAACACCAGTGATGAAGGGAAGCAAACAGCATTGTAGATATTACAACATGCAGAAGAACAGAAAAACCTCCCCCATAACTCACTGTCTACAATGTGGTTCTGCCTCAACTGCTCTGAAAATGTCCTTTATAAACTCTATAGAAGTCTCTGCCTCTCCAGTCACACAGTCTCTGCCTCTTCTCAACCCAGCTAACATTCTGCATCCTAACTGAAGGGAGAGGTGTTTCTGCACACAGCCCACAGAGAATGACTCTACAAAGAGGAGTGGGAGGAGGGTTTTGTCCCTGCCTTCCTCTCCGTGCCACCCAGCACCCATACCCAAAGCCCCCACACACACAGTCCCATCCCCACGCCCTCACCGGAGATATCCCACACGCGCACAGTCTGGTCCAGGCTAGCAGACACCACTAGGTCCTCAGAGGGGTGGAACTGAGCACACATCACATAGTGATTATGCCCTGTCAGAACACTGCAGGAGACAAACATAAACAATATCAGAAGAACAATTCAGAACAATGACTGAATCTTGCTAACCAAAATGTTTACATGACACGCCAACTCAGGCACGGACTCACCAGACACAGGTTCGGGACTGCCAGTTCCAGATCCGAATGGTCTGGTCATCTGAGGCACTCAGGATCCAGGGGTACTCCTGGAGGAATGGAACGAATGAGTTTCAGAGCCAATTACAACTATACGGAACCATATATTCGATCTACTGAGAACATCTAATGAATGGGATATTGGGCCTGTAAGTGGCAACTGACATATGGTAGCTGTTTTGTAGGAGTGAACATAATGAGGACTAACATGATGGAAGAAGGTGGTTCGGATGTAGTCCAGGTGGCCAAGAAGAGTGAAAAGGCAACGCCGCAGTTTGTAGTTCCACACCTGGTTAAGTCAGAAAACTGTTAGTTTCAAGCTATGGACTACAAACGGTTTAGATGATTTGTTCTATATTTGTAAAAATGTATTTTCTTCCAAAAGTAATGACCATTGACAGAATGATGATATTCTAAGAATATATTATATTTATTGCCATTACTAGGCATGTCCCCCAACCAATATCCTTGATTAACTGCAGAGACAGGTACTGCAGAATACCAGCCAGCACAGATAATTCAGGACACTGAATTTCAACAAAAAATATATATAATGTTGCACTATATATATTTTGATTACTTATGAAAAGGCTGAAATCAAGAAAAATAATTTCCACCTTGAATATATCTTAAGGGATGCTCTCTCTAAACTCTAACAATTATATATATTAAACTTAGGTGTTCATAAATACAAATCCACTGCAAAAGGAGATCCTCAAGAGCTTTTGACTGTTGGTGGTTCCCGGAACGTGACAAAGGTAGCCGCTGTTTTATGTTTCTTTAAATGACAAATGTACAAGGTGAGGGTGTATGAATATCTACCTTGATTTTGTAGTCATCGCCTCCAGAAACAAACAGAGGCTGCTGTTTGTGGAAATCAATTCCTCTAACAGGGCCTATAAAAACACATATCCCAGTCAATATTCAAAGTAGATAACATTTTCATGTTTACAAACAGCTAGAAAAAGACAATTTACCATCATGCTCATCAAACTTGTCAATCAGTGTGCACATCCGATAATCCCACAACTGGATGACTCCGTTGTGAAGACTAGCGAGAATCCAGGGCCGCTTGGGGTGGAAACTCAGCCCTGTACAAGACAATTTTTTAGTTAGGTTTTCTAACATGCAGTTTGTATTTCTAATAAATGTGATACGTGTGAATCTACTTGTAGATTATGCACATTACATGAATAAACCTGTCCAATTTGTGATGTAAACATGCATTTCGATCATCACTAATGTCTAAGACTCAATTGTATTCCAAGGTTAAGGACTAAACAAAATAGTTATCGATGTGTATGCTGTGTTGTGTAGAACAGGCACGACACTATTGATTTAAAATATCCAGCTTGTTAGCGAACTACGGCGTTAGCTTGTTAAATAGCATCCTAACATGTTTCCTTGCAGAGGGCAGTTCGTAGCAGTCACGAACGATTTAGATAATAACATGACGGTGCTTATCTAGCCATTGTATAGACTTGTTAATTTTAAATGTCCATAGAACACATTCTACATAAAAAATATGGTCAGATCGTCACTTAGCTATGTAGCTAATCGGCTAGCGATGTTGTTACAGTACCTTTCACACGGGCCGACTTCGTCTCGAATTTCGTCAACATCTTAACATAAGCTTGATAACTGTAACTAGCTATATCAACGTGTGACAGATTTACGATTTAAAATAGTATATTCGCAGACTGATTTCCCAACCGGGCTCCTTTAGCCCATTTACGTCTCCCGACTATTTCCTGACACGTCGACCTACACAGAGACACTTTTTGGAGATTGCAAATGTTACTGTCATTGGTTACTTTTCCGTAACTAGACGAAAACGTCGCGCGATGCATTGTGGGTACGTCTGTGTCAAGGAGCCAAACTTACTACAAATTACGGAAGGAAGGACATTTATTACTTCAGATCTGAACATAAAAATACTGAAAATCAACTGAGTTGGTTTATTTCACAAACTTTGTAATTTTAATGCATAATATATATTCCAGTGTGAGTTTATTAACACATTATTCATAGTCGGATGTTGTTTTCTTCGAGTTCCTAGTCTCGGGTGCTCAGAGGTCGTATATTTCCAAGTTGCTGACCAAGGGGCAAACTCCGAGGCTGACAAATGAAGCCAACAAGGAAGTAAAAAAAAATGCAATTCATCGAATGGCCACTTGAGGCTGGCTGCAGAAAGGAGCAATTTCAATAGACCTCTATGGCAAAATGCCCAACTTTACAGCTGAAATAAACATGTTTATAGCCTGGTTCAAAAAATGGTTTTGGTGTATATTGCT
>JACXGM010012106.1:0-24334 GCA_016801145.1 Umbra pygmaea
TGCATATGTGGAACTTTTAAAACACTGGTATCTGTTATAAACATATTGGAAAATTACAAACATTAACTGTGAAAATGTATCCTTAGAGAAAAATATTTATAGATAAACCTAAGCTTAAAAAGCAACAATTAATTTTTACAAATAACAATTAATTTAATTTACACTATACTAACTATATAACCTAATGGTTATTTACAATAAGGTTATTTACAACTATGTTCTATAAAAGCTGTTTCTATAATTGTTTTGTAGACATTTAGGTCTGTTATGTGTTAAAATTGTCAAATTTTGAATTACATTTATTTTTTTATATAAAGTTATGGAAATATTTGTTAGTCTGTTTATCCGATTCATCGATTAATCGAAGAAATAATTGACAGATTAATTGGTTATCCAAATAATCGTTAGTTTCAGCCCTAGAAAGCAGTAACGAATAGTGGTTTATGCAATTAGAGTTTAGATAAAGATGATTCACGTTTTCAGCATTGAAAAACACTGGAAAGGAAATATTAATTGGGCAAACAACCTATATATATATAAATATATATATATATATTTTTTCTCTGTGTCATGCATACAGTATGTCTGTATTTTTTAAATGAAAGCAGTAACGCATAGTGGTTTATGGCTATACAATTTCCTTCATATCATAAACAGACTGAGAAATAGGATATCCGTGAGGATTTCCGTGAGTTCATATGACGACTTATGAAGTACAGTAAAAAGACAAACCCATTAGGAGCGTGTGGTCTCGCACCACCCAGCGACAAGTATAGACCATTTATTGGCAACTAAATGCACCGATTGGTGCCGCGGTACGAGAGTTGTTATTAACTAGAAATCATAAAAAGCATATGATGTCATTAAATCTTTTTAAGTTCATTTCATTACTCACAATGACAACATCAAACTGCCCAAAGCTTTTCACTTTAGAAAAGACTAGCTGGTAGCTAGCTATGTTGTTTGGGAATACAGATTTGGAATCGGAATTGTTTGTTGAAAGTTGAAAATGATACTGTATGTGTTGTGTTTGTTGTCAATGTTTGATGCTGTGAAACATGTAATATCTGTCAGATTGACAAATTGCAACGCTGTTTTGAAAACTTGACGGTATATGTGCAGACGAGCTGTGAGGTGGAAATATTGCTGGTGCAGTATAGTCAAACATTTTGTTGCAAAGTTTAGCTGTACATGTCACCCTTGCCCAGTAGATGGCAGGGGTGAACATAGACTGAGACATGGACTCCATTATTTACCAGAGACTTATATATGTTCAGTTGTAGATTTGTTAATTTCTTATCGGGTTCATTTCTGTTTATGTATTATTTGCATTCTATTCAGTGCATTGCATGGTGTTTGTGTTTCTCCTTATAGATATATGTATATACCTATTCCATTTAAGGGTTAACCACGCCACTTCCCTAGCCGGTGTTGCTCGGAAACAGAGTTCAGGTCACGTAATGCTGTATTGAGTAGATTGGGTTGATTAAATACCAGGAACAACCGTGTCCTGTTAGCTCAGTTACGTTCTGATATATATACAGCCCCGACTAGGTAAGGGGCGTGGATTATTGTTTACTGTCAGCGTGTAGTGCTGTTATACACTTGTGGATCGGTCCGGAACAGAGTTGGAGACAGATTGTGAAAAGTGAGTCACCTATGTCGGGGTTTATAAATGCTGGAGAGTTTGTATACATGTTAGTTATCCCCATTTCCCTGTACGTTAACAGGAGTATATGTATATATTCAAGTGTTAGCCAGTCAGCGTCCGTGCAGCCGTTAATAGCACGTAGGCTATATCTCAGTACTCTTCTAAGTGCATATTTGTATAGGTCGTACCCTGCAATTGTTCGCTCTGTGTTCCAGATTCGTTCAATAAATTAAACAACTGCCTTCTGAGTCCTCCTCTCTACCTTACACCACACGAAGTTGTGACAGTACAGCCTTCTAATTAGGTGATGTTTTCTCAGATTACTTCCAAAATCATTAATATATTGAAACTCTCATCTGCTTGCCATAGTTAGACAAACTAGAACATTAGCTATCTGGCTACAGTACCAAGGAAAGTTGTCACTGCATGTTTTTTTCTCACAATGTGACACATTTGTCATATTCAAACTAGGCTATATATAGCTGTGAGTGACAGTTTGGCTCTGGCGAAAGAAATGCCTCATTACTTTCACTTATCATCTACAATAGTTGTCTGTTTTATAGATCTTGTGCCCTATTATTTCTCTGGCATGTTAACTTGGTTGTTACAGACAAGCGTGTCAGCTGTCATGATTTATTTATTTATGATCAGTCTCGTTATGAAGAGTTGCCATGTTTTTTAGTAGCATAGACAGCAACCTATTTACATATTTTATATTGTCTCTAAATGTCATACATGTGGAAATGGCCACAGATGTGTTTAATTAGCTAAATTTCTGGTTATTTTGTCAGCCACCCTAAAATATGGGCAATAGGTGTGCTATGGCGCACTCTAAATGCAGTGAGCCATAACTTTTACTGGCCATGAATAGAGAATGTAGAGTCGTATACAAAAGTTTAGGCACCCCTGACAATTTCCATGACTTTCATTTATAAATATCTCTGTGTTTGGATCAGCTATTTCATTTTAATCTATCAAATAGACATGGTAATATTTTAGTAGTGAAATGAGGTTCATTAGATTAACAGAAACTGTGCAATATGCATCAAAACAAATTGTGAATAATAATAATAACAGGTGAATAATTTTGAACACCCTTGTCATTTTGTTGATTAAAATATTTTTAACTCAGGTATACCTGTAACTCGTTTCTTGAGGTATGTGTAGTGACTATCATGACCTAAATTGTCCATTAGCCACTTTGTTAATTGGTTATGGTAATGCTTGTCTCATTATACACATTAAATCAATTCACGCTGTGATTTAGTTTGATGTTCCATTGAATATAAATTCACAGAGTTTAAAAAATGACACAGCTTTGATGTTGCTGGGTGATGGTTCGGAGTGAAAATAATCCTGTAGTGGTAGCTGTACAGGAACCATGGTGATAGCGTAGCGTATTCTACTGTAGCGGTAAGAAACCATAAGCTCCCATAACCAAGAACAAGTAAAACTTCCCACACCTGGCTATTTATCGCAAAACCATAGATTGTATAATTACTGGATATAACCATGTGTGACATCACCCATTGGTTTGTTTTAGATCTGATTTGGGTCATCGAATTTGCCGTTACGGGCGCAGACATCTTGGTTGCGGACGTGATGATTTTAAACGAGAGGGAGGAGTAATCTAGGTAGCTAACTGATATTAATTAGTATGCTAACGAAAAACAGTATTAAAACAAAATGTAAAACAAAATGTAACGTTACTTACCGGAAAAATTGAACTCCCAACTAATTTGAGTGTCTTGTCGTACAACCGAACGCCATAGCCACGCCCTAAATGCCCTTTTTCTTTATTGCCAATTTTAAAATCAACGAGACCATAATTCAAAAAATGAACCTCATGATAAATTGCAGATGGCTTAAATCTAGCGATTGAGATAATATACTCATTATGAAAATGATTATTACCTCAGTAAATCAAGTATATTATGCCTCTCATTCTCATAGACTATTACAGAAACCAAGCTCTTTTGCAAATAGGCGTATCATGGGGTGTTATGCATGGCAGCAAAAGAACACAGCGTTCCAAGACAAACACTTACTACCCACAGTAAAATTTGGTGGAGGTTCCATCATGCTGTGGGGCTGTGTGGCCAGTGCGACTGATTGAGTCTGTTTTCCAAAGATGGTGCCTGGCTGTATACGCAAACAGTACTGTCTTTTAAACCATTTTTTAAATAAACTGCCTGTACACTTGAAAGTGTGGTGCTATTTTGAGCCTTGTTAGTGGTATAAAAAAGCGATATATTTTTACTTCATCCATGCCCTCACAACTAGTGTTATAAGGTAATTATCAGTTCACACTAAAACTGGGCACATTCGATTAGCATGAAAACATATCCCAGAGAACGGTCGAAACGGTACCAATGTATTTTTAACCCCTAGGTTCATTTTGCGCCAGAGTTGTCCTTTAATGGTGAAAAAGAAAGATTATATATTTGAGAGGGAGATTCATTCATGGTAACACAAGCAGTACATCTTACTTTGAGATCATGGTAAAACATCTGCACTGATACAATTGAACTCCTGCATTAATATTCCTGTTATAATGTAGCACATGTATCAGGTTTATTTGTTACATTTACCATAATGCAATGAATAGGTGCAACTGACCTATTCTAACGTACTGTGAAAGGGGCAGTGCACTAATGTGTGTAATGCCATGGCAAAAAACTGACTGCACATTTCTTGAGACTTTTTAATTTCATATTGCTTGTAGTAAATCAATCAGTATTTATTTATTATGTGATTATGTCAACACAAGTACATATGGTTCTTTTCCTTCTTACTTTGTTTTATGGTGCCTTATTATTATCCCCAGTTTTCACAATATCAATTCCATTCCAGTTGGAGCATTTGCGTTCTAGTGCATTGCACTGCGCTTGTAGATTTATAATTGTTTGGTTCTCTAGTCATTTTTTAATTCTGTTTTTAAACTATTAATTTTCCCATTCATAATGACATCACATACAAATGATGGCAAAAACAAACAACTAATGATATGAATAGACAAGTAAGTTGTGAGCTGGCTAGACATATACTTTAAGTATGTTATTATCAAACCTAGCTCATATGTTTCCCAACACATTTGAGGTTATCCAGTCATTGAATCTGCAATCATATTAGAGCAAGATAGCTAACAACTTGCTGCTTCAACCTTGTAGGTTTAAAAACAATACAGTTTGGAAATTGTAAAAGTAGCTTTATCTAGCTAGACATACTTGTCCTATAATCATACCTAGCTTATAAAAATACAAAATAAACCAGAGCCTCGAAAGACTTCAGATACGATGTGTTTACTTTCATTTTTGGTTTCATCACCAAGGTAAGATATGAAGTTCTAACATCCTAACTGAACTAAAACATTTGGGTTATTGTGGTATTGTTAAAGAATAGAGAAATAACATTTTTTTTCAGCATATGAGTCTACGTGTCACACAGACTGAGAATGAAAGTCGTTTTTTTAATCAAATTTAGATTTAAACCTTTTACCTTATATTAGCATAATAAACACTAGCTGGAAATATACTGCTTTTCTATGAGCACAAGCTGAAAATGAAATGGAGTCTTTACATGGTACACAGCCTGAAATATGAGGTCTCAAGTGGACTTGTTATTTAAGACAGCAGCTGTCAGTTAGACAAAGAATGCTGAGGGAAAATGTTTATTGTGGTGTACCTATTAGAATTTAACATTTGTCTTATTGAAGTGCTGGTAAACTATAGATAAAAAACTTATTTTTCTACACTATATAATACACACTTGGAAAATGGTATCTGTGCCTATTACATGACCTGTCATCCCCTGTGGGACATAATTAGAAGTGTTTCCAGGACCCTGTCTCAATATATGACTGTGTAGTTGTCTTTCAAAGAGGATGTAGAAAAATAAAAACAGAAAAATATTATACAGTATATTTTCTTTATTTCATCTTGTGCCATATTCACTCTGTACATTTATTCGAAATACATTTTACATATCCAAAACATTCAAAGTCTTTCCTTTTAAAAAATATCAACCATATGAATGTACTTGCTTCAGGTCCAGTGTAACAAGAGGCTAACTTTGGGTTTGTTTTATGCAGAATTTGATAGCGAGCCTTAAGAGGTTAAACAAAATATTGGAATACATCTAGAATTATAACCACCTACTTTCATATTAAGAATTATGCCAGAAAATCTGATAGCATGTATGCTTTATATTTATTTAAGTATATTCTAATGCCATAGCTTCCAACACTACAACAATGGAAAGAAAGGATAATGAGTGTTTATGTTATGTAGAATATCACAATCAAACATCCTTTGAGGATTAACTCATTTTTAAAGTGTTCTCAATCAAGTCATACAGAGCATATCTGGACGTTGTACCTAACTAGGTAATATCTCACCCTCCCTAATGGTGTATTTTTATCTTTGTTATTAATTAATTGATTAATTTGATAATTTTGTGTGTATTTGTTTTATATATATATATATATATAAATAGACACAGATATACAAACATGTGAGGGGTGTACTCACTTTTGTGAGATACTGTGTATATATACATATACAGTCGTATGCAAAAGTGTAGGCACCCCTGACAATTTACATGATTTTCATTTATAAATAATAGATTTTTTTTAATCTATCAAATCACTGAAGGACACAGTAGTATTTCGGTAGTGAAATGAGGTTAATTTGATTAACAGAAAATCTGCAATATGCATCAACATGAAATTAGACAGGTGCAACAAATTAGACCGGTGCAACAAACTATTGTTAAAACTGGGTAAACTAATTTCTGGTCTGTAGTAATAGCATCGGCAATGGACGTTGAACAAGATTATTTCCACCTCTTTAACATTTCTAATGTGTGTACATACACGACGACAAGGAGGTTGCTGTATCCAGAACTTCCAGCGCCTGCCTTAATAATAATTGTAGCTCTAGTTTTGCCACCGTAGCTACAGTTGCAGCAGTAGCAGCAGGATTTGCCTAGACAGAGTACATCCATGAGGCAGAGCTTCCTCACAGATTCCTCAGTTTGGACTTCCTTGTGACTGTACTCATATATACTGCTTTGCCAAACTCAGTGTGCTTCCCAGCAGTCAGCTGTCCATAAGGCGCCTCTGCACCCCTTTAGTTTCAGACCCTCCCACCTGCCTTTGGGCCACGCCTCCTCATTTACATATGCATTTCAAATGCTAAAGCCAAATTCTAAATCCAAATGGAAAAAGGTGAATCTTAAAATGTCAAAGGGCAATTGCCAAATGTTAAACTCAAAAAAATTCATTTTGGTTTCACTATTTGGATAGTCAAAATGAGTATCTGTAGATCAGTAGGGGCGCAGTTTCAGTATAGTTTCAGTGTTGTCACATGAAAAGTTATAATCAAATGTTTACAAAAATGTGAGGGATGTACTCACTTTTGTGAGATACTGTGTACATATTATACATTTAATGCTGTGAGAAATGTTAACTTTCATTTTTAGTAATGACACAGTCCTGAATGCTAATGCCCATCTCATGCTCAGGCATTTGCTTATCTCCAGTCTGATTTTCTACAGTTACAAAAATCTCATAGATCTTAAGCTAATGCTGAATATGTTGAAGTCAAGCAATGTACTGTTCTCTAAGAACAAAAATCAATAACTATAATATCTCAAGATTAGCACCCTAGACAGTACATGTTAACTCTTATAAATGTATTGGAATTTATTTCACACTTTGGTGAGTAAGCTGAGGATCAAAATGTATTTCTTTTATAGGGACAAATTGTGCTTGTCTCATCAGCATAGAATTTAAATTTTAGATGCTATTACTTCATGTCTGTATGACATACATATCGAAGGGAGCCACTTCGGTCTGCAACAATTCATTTTTATAACACTTATGCTGTAATGCATTACTAGTGTGAATGTTGGCTTTTATCAATTGTTGCTGTCTTTTCTTTTAGGTGCAACAATCGAACCCAGTGCATAGTGATTACTGGTTCTGATGTCTTCCCAGACCCATGTCCGGGGACCTACAAATACCTCGAGGTCCAGTATGAGTGTGTTCCTTATAGTAAGTTGGAACCTGCCATCATTCTTTCAAAATCTCTCCTATTTTCTCTTCATTGTTTCTACCATTTTCCTTTTCAGCCCTATACATATTATGAAACACACATTACATTATAAACTGATGAAATTCTAAATTGCTGCCCATCACCTTTTGATGCTACCCTTTTGCTAAAGATAGCCCCCGTTGATCACTGCTGTGGGAATTCGCTGATTTAATAATAATAATAATAATTAATTCAACTTATATAGCACTTTTCAAGTGAGCTAAAGTGCTTAACACAGTGAGGGGGAAAGCCCACATCATCCACCACCAATGTGTAACCAGCTAGCACAGAGCTGGCAGGACACAGCTGGACCAGCAGTGGCAGAGTTGGCAGTCAACCAGGCATTTTGCTCATCGATTAACAGGCAGTCCACTTGCGGCCAAGAGGGCCACTGGGAGGTTAGCAGCATTTTAGACCTTGAAAATTTGTTTAAAATAAAAATGTTTGTGTATTATAGTATTCTTTCTTTAATATATATTTTAAAACGGAATTCAATTTTGAATTTCAAAGTAAACTTAAATATGTTTGTATTGTATTTGAATGTTGTTCTAACCAATATTTTAAATAGTTTTAATAAGAAATAGAAATCTAGAACATAAACATAGCCTAGGATATAGCCTATACACAGCTGATGGACTAACTAGAACAACAGCATGAGTGCGTAGGATTCCCGGAGGATTCCCGGAGAAAAACTCTGTTCACCCGCTGGTGGACCGCTTAGCCTCCAACACTGCTGCCAGCAGACCACCTGTTAAATGATAGGGCTGGGCACCAAACCGATACTTTTATGGCACCGACCGAAATACTTTGATACTATCGAGTATCGAAAAAGTATTTATCTTTCGGTGCCAATTTTCGGTTCCAAAAGCGTCTGTGAGCCAATAATCATTTAGCATACTTGCGTAAAATGACAGTCACCAGCGATTGGCTGTCTAACGCAACTTAAAACATGTCATGTGAAAGAGACCACCATGCAGAGGATTTCTAAAAATACTTGCAGTCGTATACACGTTACTATTTGACTAGGCACTGGCAGCATCTGTTTTTCCGACGTAACGGTAGTGTTAAAAGTTTTGGAAATACTTGACAGATAAGTGTAATTTCACTACTTAAACCGAACACATAGGTTTACTACTGCCATTGTTGCGCTCATTTCGATCAACAATCGAAACTCAATTATTTTCCCCGTATCGTTGACTACTCTATGTATGTTAGCTTGTGCTGCTAGTCGGTTGCTCTAGTTAGCTCTGTCTATTTCCCCCTTCACATTAGCCTCTGCACATGTCCACCCTGATCTTAGGTATAGGAAGACCATACCAGAATGTGTCAATCCCTTCACATTGGCAACAAGAGTGAACATTTCCTAGGAAAGATAAGATCAGTGCCACAGAGCTGTCACAAGGGTTATAAATTACGCCGGTTGGTTCAATTGTCTGTTGCGTATAATACTATGCTGGAGCCTTCGTCTTTTGTGTATGTAGCTACTCAATTTCTATTACTCCAGCCTAGTTTTTAAACGCCGCGGTTCGAACTCAGTTATTAGGACATATCAACACAACACTCTTTTTAAATTGTATTGGATGTCACTTTCAGCCTCGTAATCTGAACAAACAAACAAACAGCACGCCGCTGAAGGAACCCAGCACTACTTGAGCTGAAAACAACCAGATCATCTGCATACATCTGCAATCATACACCCAGTGTTACAAAAACATTCAACTTTGAAATGTTGTTGTATGTGGCCCTACGCTAAAGTCAAGTGACGACGCTATAAAAGACCGTTGCGGTGCTTTCGTCACTCCCTTATCCCTCTACCATTTCCTATGGCCACTTGACCAGTGCGAATGCAAATAGCAAAACCGGTTTTGGGGGAGAGTACTGTAGTTAGTAGAACTGTTTAGAAGTGGACTGTTCCTATAAATACGTTCCTGTAACTACTTGGTCGGAAAGCAGCTATTGTTTAAAGTTTGCTAACTTTTTCGACAAGGGTGGCCCCATGATGGAGGTGAGCAAGCTATCAATATAAAGGGATTTCTTTACCAATATAGCATTTTTTTAGCCTGGATAACCTTTTTTACTGTTATTGTCAGTAAAATGAATGAAACATTATATTGTAATGTTTTGTGCTTTACTGATAAACAATTAAGGTGGAAATTAAAGGTTTTGGGTTTTAATCTGTTGAAATGGATTAAAAAATATATGGTATCGAAAAAAGTATTGTTAAGGAACCGGTATCGAAAGTGAGGTATCGAAATTGGCACCGGATCAAAAGATTTTGAACGATGCCCAGCCCTATTAAACGATGAACAAAAAGCTAGCGTACCGTCAGCTGTAAACACCGGCGGCCCGCTAGCTCTGTGCTACCTGGGTAGCACCCACTTGGTAATGCACAGCAGTCATTTTGCGCCAGAACACTCACCACACATCAGCTATTAGGTAGAGAGGTGAGTAGTTATATATTGCAATTAGGAAGCAGGAGGTTTATTAGGTGGCCGTGATTGAAGTGAGGCCTGGTTGGGAATTTGGCCATGACATCAGGGTTAACACCCTTATTCTTATGAATATGGTGGTCCAAGTCTGCCAAAATAAGAAATAAATGTATACATAAATAAATGCTCAAAAAATAAATAATAATTTGATTAAATGCGTAAAAAATACAGTAAATAAATAAATGTAAGCAGTAATTAAATTTTACAATGAGACATAAATGTATAAGTCTCTTTTAATTAGCTTCTTTATTTATTCACCTTTTAAATAATTACCTTATTTATTTATTTTCCGTTATAATCTTCAACTTTAATTATTAATTACTTATTTTTTAAATGTATTTACGTGTATATTATACTATTTTTGTGTGTTTACTCTTCCTCTGTATTATTTTACTTTATTTATTTCTTCAAAGCTATTTATTTCTGCCTGTCTTTCATATTTCTGTATGCATTTCAGCCTCATTATGCAAATGAGGAGGGGCTGTGTCATAATGGACTTCTGCCCATTGGTCGGTTAGCATTATGATGCATTGGTCGAATCTAGATGCTACCGGCCACAATCACAACAAAGATTGCTATTTTCGATGAGGTTATCATTGAGCTGAGGCATTTAGTGTTTAGTGTTTATTTGAAAACAACACTAAGGGCCTTATTTTAACGATCTGAAACGCAAGTATCAAATGCGAAACGCCAGTGACATTGTGGGAGGGTCCAGGGCGCTGTTGCTATTTTACCGGTGGGATAAATGACTCCTGCGCCCGACGCAAATCTAAAATGGGTAGGTCTGAAGTACCTTCATTATTCATAGGTGTGGTTTGGGCGTAATGTGCAATAAACCAATCAGAGCGTCATCTCACATTTCCTTTAAGAGCAGACGGGCTTGTTCCATTGCGGATTGCTATTATAACGGCGGATTGCTATTATAACGGCGGATTGCTATTGATTTCTCTTTTTACAAAATGTAAATTAAGAAATGTCACAAGACATATACTTTCCAATGTTTTGGACTCACTCTCACTAAATCACGAGGTTATGAATGCATGGTAATATTTTTCGCAATGTAGTCTAACATTAGACCGAGATTAATCTTCTGTCAAATAAACTTTCCTCTCCCGTTCTGTATTTCTGGTCATTTGGGTTAAGTTGCAACGGCACATGCATTTCAACATCACGTCTCCTGAAGTCCTCTAATATTTCCTAATTAATGTCATCAACACATCCATGATTCATAAAAATGTTGCGTAAAACACAACAAGCCACAAAGAATGCTCCGACTTTAGTAGTGTACCTGTTCTATTCAAACACCTGACGTGCATTTGTGTGCCAAATGTTCGTTCAATTGGGCTACACTGCGTATTTGTGTGTGTTTTCGATTAAACAGCATTTCGCGCACTTGCTGGCATAATAAATTGTGTCATCATTAACCATGTCTTTAACGGTTAGCCGTTGTCCCTTTCCCCGCCACCCATCCAAGGGGGGATTCCTCATGGCAAAGTTGCCATAAATGAGTCGTAATTCGCAAAGACATAGGTGATTTTACTATTAGCATTGCAAATGAGTTGTTTGTTGATTGTAATTGGTTCCCTTGAGGTTGATGTATATCAGTGCAAATAATTCATTCTGAAATATTTGAGAAAATGTGTACATTAGATGTATACCTATTTTTTTTCTAATTTTCGGACACCACAATGACTTCCCTCCTGTGGTAATATTTTTCCTTCTAATTACGTATTGCAATAATAAAGAACTGCTTTGAAAGAAATGGTTAAGCATGCGCCCTTAAAATAGCATATGAATAACACGCCACTGACTTTTAACCAGGTTTTTCCTGGTCAGTGGCAGAATTGTTTTCGGGAACTGCAAGATAGCACCAGGGAACATTTGCGCCGGAACACGCCTCTTCTTTTTCCTGAACCGCCCAACGAACGCAAATTAATTCCCTAATTTACTGATGCGCGTCTGTGGAGGGAAAAGTCCATATGCGTCAAGTGCAAGATAGGAATGATACATGCATTTGTGTAAAAAGTCAATTGCGCTGGGTGTAAGATAGGGCCCTAAAAGTCTTGACTTTATTATTTGTTGTTTGGACGTTCTGACAGAACGTGTTTCAGTTAGCGGCACACATGGACACAGACGTCGACCGTCTGTTTCTTTCATAATTCGGAGGAAGCGGCCCATCTTTTCAACACGGTCGCTAACGTTAATCACACACATAGCGTTCTAATCCCTCCTGAATTTTTGCAGCTTCCCTTAAAAGAGGTTGGAAACTGAACGTCTGCCTGCCGAGTTCGCCATTGCTAAACAACGTTTTTTTGATGGGGAAAAGCCATGTAGATTCGACCGATGCAGTATAATGCTAACCAACCGATGGGCAGAAGTTGACACCTTAAGACACAGCCCCAGAGATTCATACAGAAATGTAAAAAGGACAGGCAGAAATAAATCGATTTGAAGGAATAAATAGGGTGAAAAAATACACAGGAAGAATAAAACAGACAAAAATATTACAATATAAACATAAATACATACATTTTAAAAATAAGTAATTAATAAATAAAGTTGAAGATTATAATGGAAAATAAATAAATAAGGTAATTAATATAGATATATACATTTACATCTCATTGTTTAATTTAGTTACTGCCTACATGTATTTATTTATTGTATTTTTTTGTGCATTTAATCGTATTCTTATTTATTTTTTGAGTATTAATTATTTATATATTTATTTCTTATTTTGGCAGACTTAGTACCCCATAGACGATAAGTGTCATGGGATTTTTAATGACCACAGAGAGTCAGGACACACATTTAACGTCCCATCCGAAAGACGGCACCCTACGCAGGGGAGATGTCCCTATCATTAACCTAAGGCAGGGGTCTCCAAACCCTTCCATTGAGGGCCTAGTGTATGCAGGTTTTCGCTTTTACCTTGTAGAAGGCTGATTAGTACCTCACTAATTGGTTAGGACCTCCCCTCACCTGGCAGTGTAGGTCCTAATTTGGCTGTAATTGAAGGAAAAGACCAAAAGCCAGCAAACACTAGGCCCTCCATGGAAGGGTTTGGAGACCCCTGCCCTAGGGCATTGGGAACTATCTTTATGCCAGAGGCTCTCTTGGCTCTCCAAGCAGCATTGATCTCCCACTTCCAGGGACGAACCAGGCCCGACCCTGCTTAGATTTAGAAGCAAACCAGCAGTCGAATACAGGGGGCTATGCTACTGGCTTGACAATATGTATTGTAGTCACAGTAGTGATGACATACTATAGTTGGTTAACTCTACCTAGTCTCACACCAACAGCTGGCTTAACCCATTTCATAAAGTTTTAAGCATATTGCACAAAAATAAGAATGACTGTTGCCAATATCTGTCATTATGTATTCTCAGCAATAGCTCCTTTTTATTAGCTTTGCATAATTTGCAGCAACTGATGGGAATAGCAGCAGTAGGCGGCTACTTTGTGAGAACTCATATTAGCTAGGTTACTAGTCTCACAAGGCTACACCTCCAATCTCGTCTGTCCTCCTTGGAGCTCTGGATAGCATTCTGTTTAAAAAAAATATATCAAAAACCTCACTCCCATAAAAAAAACTCACTCCCACACACTTTTTGAAGGCGTGGTTATTTGATTACACAATCTGTTCTATCCAGTTCAAAAACATTGCATAATGAAATAACCATGCCCGTCAGTGGCAGACTCAGGCTGTCTGAGTTGCAGGAGTGAAAAAGGGTACCAACTGCATGTGGTGGGTCATCAGCTTGCAGAAATTTGTGTTGCATATATGGTGAAACAGTTTTAAACCCTGGTTAAGATTAAAATTGTTTAATTATGTGACTCAGATTTTAAGTATAACTACTACATCACTGTAATAAAAACACACAGGGAAGTATTTACATGTTTTAATATTTATTTCACACACACACACACACACACGCGCACGCACACAGATGTAATGTCACTGACTGAAATACCTTGTCTGGGTCAACTGGGATGTTCTGAGAGCCTGCCTTCCCCATATATGTTCCTGTTCTGGGTCTTGATGAGCCAAGTTTTGAGTATGACTGCTCTATGAAGTGGTTGTCACAGGCAATGTAGCATATATTTTGAGGAGCTCAGGGTAGGGAAGACTGGGTCCACATCGTTGACTTTAAGGCACCTTGGTATAGCTTGCACATTGCTGGTTGAAAGAGCAAAAGATGAGTAGGACACGCTGAGTTCAGTGACAAGATTGTCTTCCTCCCCGTGCCTTTAGAGCTCAACCCCCCCAAAACATTAGTAGGGCCACCACAATGCTTCACAGTGAGGATGGTATTGTTCTCAGGAAAGTCCTTGTTGACCACTCTCCAAGCATAGAGCTTTTGGCTGTTACCATAAAGCTCTATTTTAGTCTCATCACTCTAAATTACAGAGTGTCAGTATATTGTAACAAGATGTTTTTTGGCACTGGTGGCAATAAATGCTTCATTCTGGCAACTCGACCATGCAGCTAATTTTTGTTCAAGTATCATCATATTGTGCTCCTTGAAACAACTACACCATCTTTTTCCAGAGCAGCTTGTATGTCTCCCAAGGTTACCTGTGGGGTTTTCTTTGTATCCCAAACAATTCTTCTGGCAGTTTTGGCTGAAATCTTTGATGGTCTATTTGACCTTGGCTTGGTATCAAAAGACCCCCGAAACTTTGAATTCTTAATAAGTGATTGAACAGTACTGAATGGCATTTGCAAGTCTTTGGATATCTTTTTATATGCTTTTCCAACTTTATACACTTCCTGTAACTTATCATGCAGGTCTTTTGACAGTTATTTTTTGCTCCCCATGGCTCAGTATCTAGCCTGCTCAGTGCAACTACGAGAGACAACAAACTCATTTACTATTTCTCACAGACAATAATGGCAATTTAAAATGCCACAGGTGTGGGAAATTAACCTTTAATTTCAATTTTAACCTGTGTGTGTCACCTTGTTTATCTGTAACAAGCCCAAACATTCAAAGGTATGAAAACTGTTGATCACTGCCTTTTGGGTGATTTCGGTTGTCCGTCCCAGTATGGAGGGTGTACCCATCTACAGACTTCCCACTGAGTAGTGCGCCGTACCGGTCTAGATCGGAGATGTTTTTTTAGTACTGTCTGGGACTGAAGCGGGCCAGTGGGTGGGGTTCTAAATTATGCACTCATATCATCATTAAAATAGTAATGGGTACAATGATTTTAATGAGTTTATTTCCCATTTCAAAAGGAATTGGAGCAATCAGAGGTCCATCTTTGAAAACTGTCATGAATTTTAGATGTTACTTTTGTGTGTAACAAAACACTTCATAGTGTAGGGACAGATTATCTTACATGAATCGCTTTTTTCATTATTTTCAAAACAACAAGAAATAGGTTTTATAGCTTTATAAGCGCATTTCTGTTGCCTTCTTAAAAGCGAAATTCTACATCCCTATTTGCTGCCTTAAAATCTATAAAACAGCCCTTTTTCCTGCGAATTAAGCTAGACCCATTCACAAAACTGAACCATGGAAATACAACCCTGACAGAACGTAACGATGCGGCCAGTCGAAATGGGGCTTTACAGGGACAATAAGGAGATACTGTACTTGAAAGAAAATGGGCTGCATGATCGAAATGCCACAAATCAGCCCAGTTATAGTATACTAAGCAACACCTAGACAAGCCTCAAATCTGCTGGAACAAAGTCATTTGGAGTGATGAGACCAAAATTTAACTTCAATGTCACAACCATAAATGTTAATGAAAAGTACCACATCCCTACTGTGAAGCAGGCACAGAGAATTTAGTCAAAATTGATGGCAAGATGAATCAGAAAATATTTCCATTGATGAACCCGAAAACTGCGCATGTGATGCCTTTGGACTTTCCAAACTGACAATGATCCAAAACACAAGACCAAGTTGACCCTTCAGTGGCTACAGCAGAAAAAATGAAGGTTCTGGTTTTGCCATTAACATCTCCTGAATAGTCTGCTGACCTCAATATCATTGAGCCAATTCATGGAGTTGTTTACAGGACCTGGAGCTGGAGGCATGTTGCTAAGAAGAATGCACAAATCTACCACCTGAGAAAATAAAGTGCCTCATCCACAACTCACAAAAGACTGCAAGCCATCAAGGGGCAATAGACAGTATTCAGAATTATGCAACATTTGAACGGGGACTATTATTTCCTTTATTGTGCTATTTTGTGATGCTGCTTTATAGTTTAATTTGAAACCAATTACAAATAAAACAATGTTTTTCTTGATCTCTCATGTTTTTAAAGTATGGTACAACTCTTACAGGACTGTAATTAGACTGTCACACTGGTGTTTATGGTCATAGAGGTCAAATATATCTGTGAGGGAACCTGGTTTCAGGCTAACAGT
This sequence comes from Umbra pygmaea, assembly GCA_016801145.1. NCBI lineage: Eukaryota > Metazoa > Chordata > Actinopteri > Esociformes > Umbridae > Umbra > Umbra pygmaea. The sequence goes on from JACXGM010012106.1 coordinate 16,624, forward strand.
GTATTCTTCAGCAACAATAATCACTAACCTTACTCATTAGAGAAAGGCTCCTCTGCAAATCTATCAATTATTCAAGGCTGGTCCATTAATAGGACAAAACATAATTCTCTCCCCCTCTACATTTGAAGGTAATGGACAGTTACTGTAAGGCTGGTAACAATATAGATGTCTGTCATCTAATCTAGTCAGTAAATAGTGATACATACCATGGTTTACAACAGGGGGAGTTTTATAAAAAAGTACAGTTTTTGGCCACCAGGTAGCATCGGTGTGCATGACAGTTGTTAATCCAAAGCTGTGTTTGGCTCACAGCCATTTATAATTTGACTTGAATAACATAGCATGTATTTGTATAATAAAAGAGTTTTAGATATTATTGTATTGAAAGACACATCATGTTTTGAAGAGAAGCTCAACATAACTCTGCTTTAAAGATATTACCTGCATTTATTATTGTTACCTAAGTAAATACAAAAAAACAGGTGTCATTTGTGGTCTACGAACTAATACTGCAGTTTTCTGCAAATATCTCTATAGATTGTGTAATGGTGACTAGCCTAATGGTGTAGTCACTCTTTTAGAAGCAACTTTGAATCACGAATAAGGGCCAAACCACACTGGACATGTCTCATCCCCGAAACAAGACCTAAACACAGGTTTTGAATTCACGGTATTCATTGAGACATGCAACACAACCAACAGCAGAGTGCCATTGTGCAAAGCAAGGCTCGCTTAAAGCAGTGTAATTACACTTTAAATTAATTTTTCTCATCAGCATTCGCGTTGCTTAGGGGAGCAGATCCACTAAAATAACTCTGTAATCCAATATAAATTTTAAAACAACCTCAATAGTTATAAAAATACATAGAACAATTCTAAAATTCACACTGCACATGTAATGGAATAATAATGTTTACAGGTTTACCAGATTCAACAGCTGGTTCTCTCTCACACCTTTTTAAACACAAAGGATTTCCTGAGGGAAATTAAGATTTAGTGAAGGGTTGGGAAAACCTCCTCACTGGACCACACAGACAGGCCCAAGGGTGAAGACCAACAGATCAATTTATGTAACACAACAGATACTGAACCTATTTGATTTTTTTTTTATCATTTCATAAAGGGAGTTTTGTTTTATTACATGTACTACAAGGTTGCATAGGTTATATGATTTTCCACAGGGTTACTAGGAGAGACATGCTAGCTTCTCACTGTGGGGGATATTTACATGTCATACTCTCTTCCTTTGTTATGACCAGGGTAGTGCCGGAAAGTTGGTGAACAATCTAATCATGTAAATGTATTGATGCCTTCTAGTTTGTTCCAACAGTGGCCAGTGAAATGATCCCCATATATTATACAGCGGGAATAAAGTGGGTGGCACCTGAGCGGAAAGGATAAAATCTCTTTGTTTTAGTAGACTTGTTGAGTCTTCATTGTAAACGATAATCCTGGCAAGTTACTACCATAGTTGTGTGTTATTGTAGATCGCTAGGATATAACTGTGTAGTTTTTGTTAGGCCAAAGGGTGGGAGGATTTCAGAACGTGAACTATTTTGGGTATATAATTTGTATTTCATTGTCTGGTTGAAACATTGTATTCTTATGCTCTTTAACTGGAATTAAATGTTATTTGATTTTATACCGAGTTCCATCTCAGTTATTCCTAGATATTCTCTGGTGGAGATTTCGGGAGATGATTGCTATCCTGTAACTACCTACACTAGTATCTGTTCATTTGTGACACGCACACAACAGCAAGCTATTCTGGTTTCCTTAACATGTTCTCCCTGAGTCGAGACTACCCATAGCGTGCCCCACAGCCGGCTCAAGAAGGTGATCGTGAGGCAAGTCGGCCTGGGAGAAAGTTCAGCCACATTTGGGCATTCCTTACTCCCACGCCCCTATCAAACGGTTCAGCTCTCGGGAAGCAAATCCGGTCGTAGGGGCATGCTGATGTCGAAGCGGTTCACCGCCATCTGGAGGAGGTCTTAGCGAGAACAGATAGCTTGAACATAGGACATATTTAGTGTGGCTTGGAGTGCCTAGACTAGCTACCTACCGGTTTTCCAAGTTAACGCCTGTTAGGCTCCAGGTAATCTTGCTCAGCTATCTTTTAAACATATGGAGTCAGATTTATAGATATCAACAAGGTAAATAAGATCAATAAGATCATTCTCTACGCTTTTCATTAAGCATTTCCTGTGATGCACACAGTGACACAAAACAGCAGAGTGATTGTCACCTGTGATACTAATTGAAAGAGAATGGTCTTCTTCAGAAGGTATAAATAATATTGTCAAATCTCCATCGAGAACCTGGTTCGGCAACTCAAAGGTGGCTGACCGCATGGCAGATAAGTTTAACAAATATATCACCAGTGGCATCCCCAGACCCGGGCTTTCATGGCTCTAGCCCCGGATGTTTTTCTGTCAGCCCGGAGTGTTCTGTGAGCTGACAGAAACCATAACATAATCACAGCAATGGAATCAACATTTCCAAGGCGAGCCGACAAGTGCTTTGTGAATTGTGACTTCTGCTTAATTCCATCTCTATCTCATGATGTGACCATATTGTTTTCTATAATAGCGCTGAATTAAATGTTTCCAGCACGCATGAAAACAAAATTATTATTTTTTCCAACAAATAGCAAATGATAATCTTCCAAGGGTAAACTTTTGTCGACCTAAGTTGTGCTCATCATTACCTTTCATTACATTGAAATGTGACACAGACCCTATGAGCTTTGTTACTATTTTAATTATTTAGTTAGCTTAACATATAACCTCATTATGATATGAATATGAACAACTTTGAAAGATGATATATGCTATACTCCTCTATTATTCTGTTAGGCCACATTGTCTATTGTATTATTTGGTTTACATATCTCATAACATTTGGTCAACATGTATTATGTGTGTCATTGAGAAAAAGGGAAAGGTAGCACAATCTGATGAGTGAAGTATTTAGTAAAACTAATTTTAAACACAACTGAAATGCTTTAATTAGTATGTCCAACACAATTTCATTCAAAATAGTAGATTTTAGGAAACTATAGTCTACCATTGTCACACCTTGACAGGACTTAATGCCAGGTATGGCAGAAATAAAAGACTGAGATATGGACTCATGTGTGTGCATATAGAGTATTGTGTGTTCATTTATTTATATATATTCAGTCTAGGAACTGTTGTTTTTAGTTCATATATGTTGTGTGAATGTAGGCGCCACTACCCTGAACACCAGGTGTTTTGTATAGGTCTCTTTTTAGTATTAATCCAGGTGTTGGTCTGATCTGATTGCTAAACTCATTCAGCTGTGTCTATTAGGTCCTATGTAAACTCTGGTGTTTCGGGGGTGTGGCGCAATTTACTGTTAATATTATTATCACTGTGTGGGAAGGCTGTCCAAAGCAACAAACATTTATTTTGTAAGTTGTGATTAAGAGCGTGGTTGGAATTAGGAAGTTTATGCGTAGGCTCTTTACTTGTATGTTAGCTGTCAGTGTTTATGCTACTGTAAGAGCATAGTAAGCTATGTACGTATATCCGTTGTGCACTCACCTCAACTGTTCGCCTGCAACTGCTTATGATTTGTTTCCTGGACTTGTCTACATAACTGCAAAAAATCTCCCTGCCTCGGTCTCCCTCTCTCTACACCACACAAAATATGTGACAACCATTAGGATAGACTATCCAACTCAACTATTAATCAAACATTATTTAGGAGAAACACAATTAACCTTCATTGCTAATAATTTTATTCTAATTTGGCCTTGACCGAGTTATCATGGTGGCTTGGCTATTTAGCAAGTAGAGTGTGGCACTGTCACTGAAATGTTCAACATACTGTACTCCCTGCTGAATGGATTGTTCTGACCAAGTCTGGCTTTAGAATCTCTTCCACACTAACTGCTGTGCTGATTTTGACATGCGCAAAAGTGATTCACATGAACAAATCTTTTAGAGCAGTGATTCATTACACCCAGTTCACTGAAAAGATTTGTTAAAGAATTAATCGTTCAGTATTCGCACATCACTAGTTACTACAGCTGAGTGGTGACTGTTGCAACATAACCATGAAAAAGCCTAAATTAATTAATTGAGCATGTGAATATAAATGCAAATGGGACAAATCAATGGAACTTTACTGCAGCTGATTGGTGTTTGCAGAAACATAACCATGAGAAAGCCTAAATGAATTAATCATGTAAATATAAACGCAAACAGTAATTTTTCCCTTGTTATAACATTGGTCGAGTTAGCGGCTGCTACTCGCGGCTGCTACCGTGATCCCGCGAGATCACGCACAGAGCACAATATGTATTGCCTAGCAGCCGAGAGTAGCAGCCATCAGTCAAGTGTTATTTAAATATACTTCTGGTGTACTTACAAACTTTCCAATGCCTCGTAAGTACAGAACCTATTTGTACTACTGTCGATGTTTGGTACTATTCCAGGCATTATTAGTGGGGATATTTACGAGAAACACCCTTCATCTTTTGTCATTACCAAGCCGTCCAATCTTCCATCTAGTTCTTTTATCCATAGCTCAACATCTTCTTTCACATTGGGGAGGTACAGGACCATGCCTTTCTGGGGCCTCATTTATAAAACTTTGCAGTGAATTTGCGTCAGAAGTGGCGTACGGACAAAATATAGGATGTGCGTACGCAAAGAAATATTCAGATTTATAAAATCGTGCACACGCACGTCCTACGCTGTTTTCCCTTTATAAATCACAAACTCTAAATGTGGCGCAGCTTTTGCGGCTGCATGTCATGCCTATAATTGCCCATAAATAGTCAGTGAAACGCCCAGAAATTAATATTCATTGATTGAGAAATCATGGCAAACAACGAGAGGAAAACTAAGAAAAGAAACTTCACTCAATGTGAAGTAGAAAATATTGTTGGAGAGGTGGAAAAGAGGAGGAAAATGTTGTTTAAATGGAAAAGTGTGCCTATTACCAATGACGAAAAGGCGTTGGAGTGGCAAAAGGTTGCAGACGCTGTGAGAAATGGCGCAAATAAAAAGTGGTCAGATATCAGTCGATGTCAAAGCGTCTAGCGCTTCATCACGAAAGTGTGTCTGCCACGGGTGGGGGAAAATTGGTTACATTACAGCAACATGTCTGCATCATAAATTATTTGGACATTGATCGAATGAAAATGCTTTCGATTAATGAAAGCATTTTCATTCTCATTTGGTGCCCTTATTATGGCAACATAAGTGCAGTCCATAGCACCGATTATATTTGGGAAACCGGACGTAGCTGAAATTGCGCTTTTTTGTTTGCCTGTTCACCCGCGGTGTAAGGAAACTTAATGTAATCATGCGACACACCAATTACACCTATTAACACCTCTGGCATTACCCGGCTAAGGTTTTGCTTCGAAATCCCAGACCTGTCAACCAATTCCCTCTGGAAAGTGCCAGTTGCCAGAAATCCAAGTGTTGTAAGGACTTGAAGCGGGACTGGCACGGCGTGGTTTCTCCGAGTGCTCCTCTGTAACGCTGGGCCCAAAAGAGCACCAAGGAAATCGGAACCGGCTCATAAGCCACTCGTCCTCGTTTGCGAGCAAGTCTTCTTGCTGTCTGAAAATGCGTTCCCTCTGAATCCTTCCATTTGCCACATCTTCTAACAGCGCAAGATCAGCCATTGTGCGTCATTTAGCATTGGGTTGACATAATGGCTTTTTATGACCATGCAGGTGATTGTATCTGATCAGCTACATATGTCGGTATTCATGTAATTGTAAATGGGATTATGCGCAAATGGAATTAATTCCAGCACATTTTCCCGTCAAGTTTGCTTTTTATAAATCCCAATTATTGCGTAGAGAGCGGCGTATGCATTCTTTTGTGCCTTTTCAATCCATTCCAGCAGAGGTCTCCACATACGCTTAGCTCTCAGCTTCTGATATAGAGAGCCGTTTTGAGCTTGGTTTGATAATGCCTTTTTAACTTTGCTGAGCACCAGCCTGTCGAAACTTCCATCTTTTGGGAAAGGATGGGCACTTGATTTTGTCATCTCAATCCATTCTTGAATGAAGGTCACAGATCCTTCTCTGTGCTCTCTGGCCATGCACTCGGCCGTTGTCTTTGGTTTGGAATTTTCTTCTATCATCATCATTGTCTCTGGTTTAGAAGATACAGGTGTATTTAGTGACAATGTCTTCTCTTCTATGGCACCAAAGTTCTATGCCATTTTCTGCTCTCCATTGTCTCTTTATTCAGTGATCCATTTCCCAGCTCAGAAGGTTCACCGGCACTCTATAACTATTGCTGGCATTTAGGATTATTGCACTAAATTGAGTTTCCCATTTATATTTTTGTTATTTATTATAATATTTAATACTGATAATTATTGTCATTGATATTTTTATAATATTTCACAAATTTAAATTTTGATTGAATTAGCGCCTGCACTAAGGCATTCAGCTGATAGCGCTAACTCGACCAATGTTATAACAAGGAAAAAAGCTTATTGGGGGAGTTGTTTGGCTTGAGGTCAAAGTGCGACTGACCCTAGGGTTATATTACCCCGAACCATCAATTTAAATGTTTGCTTGTTCCAAGGTGGTTATGTAGAGTCTTGTCTCACCAGGGCTGATGATCAGACTTGTGTTTATCATTGAAAGAATGAGCGTTACACTGAGGCCTGTACTCAGGAGCGGGATCGATTTGGAGATGGAGGGTCTGTCATGGTTTGTGGTGGTGTGTCACAGAATCAGCGGACTGAGCTTGTTGTCATTGCAGGCAATCTCAACGCTGTGCGTTACAGGGAAGACACCCTCCTTCCTGCCACATGACAATACTGCTTGTTCTGTGTGTGATTTCCTGCAAGACAGGAATTTCAGTGTTATACCATGGCCAGTGAAGAGCCCAGTAATCAATCCCATTGAGCACCCCTGGGACCTGTTGGATCGGAAATGTCTGGGAACTTGCAAGTGCCTTGGTGGAAGAGTGAACAAGATCTTACAGCAAGAACTGTCAACTTAAAGTACACTGCAGTACTTTATGCAGCTGGTGTCCACATCAGATACTGACTGTTACTTTTAGACCCCCTTTGTTTAGGGACACATTATTCAATATCTGTTAGTCACATGTCTGTGGAACTTGGTCAGTCAATGTCTTAGTTGTTGAATCATTTTATTTTCATATAAAAAATATACACCCGTTAAGTTTGCTGAAAATGACAGCAGTTGAAAATGGGAAGACATTTCTTTTTTTTTGGTAAGTTTAGTTCGCATGACTATCAAATAAAATAAAATACATTTAGATAACATTTAAAGGTACAATATGTAGTTTTCCAAAACAATAACAAAATACACATTTTGCATTAAAAAAGCAAACATCACTATACCTATATTATATATATTTCTTAGTTGTGTACTTACATTATCCTAAATGTTTCCACCAACTTTCAAACCCAGAGAAATTTGTAATATAATTCGAAGACATTTTGGGTGAATCCCTTTTTTTTGTCTTCTCTGACCCCTTCCCCTACCCCTACCCCTTCGTCTTAACCCTAGCCCTTGTCCCTCGAAACCGAGTGGTAAGGGATAGGGATGAAAACATACCCCTATGAAATGAGACACCACTTGGTTACAGTTACGTTATCATACATCGTCGCTAGCTGGCTGATACATCACCAGAGGCGACAAGTGTTGATCACAAACTTAAAGATATCAAACGAAATCCGC
>JACXGM010012107.1:0-24332 GCA_016801145.1 Umbra pygmaea
CTTTCTGTCTGTTACAAATATTTAGCCAATGGAATTTCTAAAAAAGAGCTTGTGTAAATCTTGTTATACAATCTATGACTACAGTTCCCCAGCAGCCGCACATCAGCAGGCAGCTGATCGAAGTTTTGCAAAGGTAAACAAAGATCTTGATGTTTGAATAAGTACTAAACACTATGTCTATTAAGGCAATATTTTACTTATTTGATGTCCGACTGAGACGTGGGACGAGAGACGTCTACCATTTGCCATCTAGTTATTGCCAATATACAGCCTACACTTAAATAGCCTGTGCATACACATTTCATCTTTTGTAAATTGCGATTTTCTGTTGATGAAAATGTAATGTGATGCTGCCGCGCCGTTTTAAATACACATTTGCACACATTTGCTGGTCTATAACCCGTAACTGCATTTTAGTTTGTCCTTTGTAAAAAGTAATACAACAACATATAATTTGTTTTTACCATCGGGAAATCATAAGCGCAGGTGTGCCCCACCGCTGTTTTGTAATGGAACTTACACAAAGCGACGAGTGATATTCGTCGTCATAGGTAACATATTTCTTTTTTGATTTGTGATGGCTGATACGCTTAATTTATTAACATTTAATCATGTTATGGTAATAATATTAAATAATGGTTAATTCAAGGCTGTTAATATACACATATTAGCTTTCTAGTCTAGCTAATTTTTTTATTTACAGTATAATATTCTGTACTGTCGGCTCGTCTTCACATGTATAAATGTTGTACAGTAATGTTGTAGTAGTAAAAACATTACAGAATCAGATCACTGTGAAATCTTTATATTTTATCATGAAGAATGTAATTCTTTTTTTGATCCAACAGCAAAAACAATATTTTTACAAAATTTTACAATTTAAAATAACTGTTTTCTATTTGAATATATTTATTATGTAATTTATTTCTGTGATCAAAGCTGAATTTTCTGCATTATTGCTCCAGTTAAGTATTCTTCAGTGTCACGTGATCATTCAGAAATCATTCTAATATGCTTTTCACTGCAACTTTACTTTTCACAGTATTATATATATTTTTTCATTGCTGGCTTATTTTAGGGAAAGTGTAGTGAATAAGAGACCAGTGGATCAGTAATAAACGTCTTCAAGCACATGGCAAACAGAAGGTTGCTGTTATAATTAGGTTATATGATGCCCTGAAACCCTGTATATCTATACTATTATTATGGCTGTTATAAATAGTCAGTATATTATATATGTATATATATATATAAGGAGGGGGTGCCATTTTACCAGTTTCGACACGTGCCCCTCAAAAGGTCTATGCACGGCCCTGTTAGTGAAAATAAATCCTAGGATGTTATATGATTAGCTAGCTGGCTACGAATACCATGCTAAGTTTACAGGACTTGCTGATTGGCCATCTGTCCTTGGTTACCGGCAGGTTTTGGTTGTTTTTTTTCAGTTCGTTTTGAGAATGGTGAAGAATGTTTCCAATACTCCCCAGTCAATGTGTACATCAAAACTTGGATGCTCTAACAAACATACGTTTACATCTTCCATTTCATAGCACAGGGTGAGCATCTGGTTTGGCAAATTGACGCAAATGAGGAAGTGCCTTAAACCTGCATTCTATCTGAATTCCAGCTGGGCGCGATACGCCTGGTTGCAAAAGAGCTCGTTTCCTGTAATAGTCTATGAGAATGAGAGACATAATATACTTGATTTATGACCTCAGTAAACATTTTCATAATGAGTATATGGTGTCAATCACTAGAGTTAAGCCTTATGCTATTTTTTATGATGTAAATTTTTTTAATTATGGTCTTGTTGATTTTAAAATTGGCGATAAAGCAAAGGGGAGTTTAGGGCGTGGTTATGGCGTTCGGTTGTATGACAAGACACTCAAAGGCGTTGACATTTCACTTTTTTTTGGTAAGTAACGTTACATTTTGTTTTACTTTATGTTTTAAAACTGTTTTTCGTTAGCATCCCAATTAAAGTGATTGTTCGGAGTAATACTCTATGGTCCTTTGCACCTTCACCTCGAGCCAAACAACCCCCCATAAGCTTTTTTCGTTGTTATAACATAGTTCGAGTTAGAGCTATCAGCCTAGTGGCTTAGTGCAGGCGCTAATGGAACCAAGGGTGTATCTCGTAAATAACCCCACTAATAATGCTGAGAGTAGCAGCCATCAGGCAAGTGTTATTTAAATATACTTCTGGTGTACTTACAGACCTTTTAATGCCTCGTTTTACAACTACAGAACCTATTTGTACTACTGTAAAGGTTTGGTATCTTTCCGGGCATTATTAGTTTTTCTCCAAATTAAAAACTGTAGGAGTAGGCGGTGGAATAATAAATGTGAGTGGGTGCTTGCAGTGGCAAAACACAATTTACCACTTTTTTAGCATGGTTTACCATGAAATACCATGTTCTAGTATATGGAGGACCAAGTCTGCCAAAATAAGAAATAAATAAATTAATGAATATATGTGTCAATAAAAATATTTATACATAAAAATATCCATAAAAATATACAAATATAAAATTATCGTTTATTAATCAATATTATTTCCCTATTTATTTATTTATTTCTGTGATCATTTATTTCTGTATTTATTTATTTTTATATTCATTTATTTCCATATTCTTTTATTTCTGTATTTATTTATTTCCGTATATATTTATTTCCGTATTTCTACATCCTTAAGCTAATGAGAGGGTGGGACTTAATCGTTCAGCCATAGCAAGCAAGCCAAGAGCGGGAGATAGAAACCATATATAAGGTCTGTGATAGAAACAGATTGTGAACGTAAAAAATGCAGCTGGGGAGATAACAAGGGTACAACACGGGGTTGGTTTGTAAGATAAATTATTTTTTTCACCAACCCCAAAAAGAGATTCAATGTCACAAACAGAAAATCCATTTAACTGTGCCGATTAGTTGCGTTTTGTGGCTTTGTTGTCACCTGTTGTGCTCCGTTAACTACCGTAGCTGCTCTCTCACTTCGGCGAACGTAGTTTCTGTGTGTGTGTGTGGGTGACTTGGTGTGTTTGTGTGCGTGTGTTTTCACGACAACGGAACATTGCACTGGCGGTTCTATTCTTTGATGAAATGGATAGGCTACAACGAGAAGGGCGTCCGACTGCTCCGGCATTAACGGAATTGTATATCGAAATATGACGCTTACGAACGTAGTAATCTAGGCATGTAAAATCGATCTTCACACTCTGATACCGATCAACCAATGGGAAAATGGTGACACCGTGACATGCTTTGATTGACAGCCTCCTTATTAGCTTAAGGATCTGGAAATACAGAAATAAATATATACAGAAATAAATAAATACAGAAATAAAAGAATATAGAAATAAATTAATATAAAAATGTATAAAAACTGAAATAAATGATCACGGAAATAAATAAATAGGGAAATAATATTGATTAATAAATGTATAATTTAATATTTTTATATTTTTATGTATAAATATTTTTATTGATGCATATATTTATTTATTTATTTCTTATTTTGGCAGACTCGGTCCTCCATACTAGCATGGTATACCATAACACATTCTATTATGATTTACTATGATTCTAACATGATTTACCATAGTGTACCATTATTTACTATAGATTATAATGTTACATGATGCTAACATTATTAACATTTTGCTAGCATGATACTAGCATAATTAACATTCTACAAGCATGTTTTTATCAAGATGCTAGCAAGATGCTGGCATGATTAGCATGTTGCTAACATGTTTTTAGTAAAATACTTCCATGATTAGCATGGTGCTAATATGATTAGTATGTTACTAGCATGTTTTTAACAATATGCTGGCACGATATAAATATTGGTATCATATTTTAGCAAGATATTAGCATGATTAGCATATTGTTAGCATGACACTAGCATGATACTAGCATGATTTCTCAGTGTCATGTTGTCTCTAGCATGTTTTAGCTAGGTGCTAGCATTATTAATATGATTTTAGCCGAATTAGCATTTTACTAGTATAATGCTTACATGATTAGTATATTGCTAGCATTATTAGCATGTCTCTGGCATGTTTTTAGTTAGATGTTAGCATTATTAATATAATGCTAGCATGATTAGCCTTTTGCTAGCATGATGCTGACATGATTTACCACGATGCTAGCAAGGTTTCTCATGATTTACAATGATGTTCCTTGATTTACTATGGTTACCTCGATTTACTGTAGTTTACCACGACTTACAATGTTCTAGTATGATTTACTATGATTCTAGCATGTTTTACCATAGTTTACCATGATGTACCACGTTCTAGCTTGATTTGCCATGATTTAGTCAAGAGCCAACCCCCATCTTAATACAATTTTCTGATGCAGATATAGAACTTGCAAAATGGTTGCTAGGGTACTCTATTTGGTTCACAATGATCCTGAGAGATTGATTGGTTGTCTAAGTGAAATGAGCCCACCTCCTTGTCTCTATGACACTGTGATCCAGAGTTATGTTCAATACAAAATCCCTATGCAATTTACCAAAGTAGGAGAAACCCATGAATTTCATGGCTGTCCTACACAATAATAAGTCGATGAGAAAACTTTGGGTAACTCTTGCCCCCCCCCGGGGTGGAACTTTTACCTCACACTAAACATCATTATAAAACGTTTTTTTGCATTTGCAATTTATTGATATTTACTGAAGCCCTCTGATAAATAACAATTCATGTAACTTCTTGTTCTTACCAGGTGGATGGTTTCTGTTTACCATGGGAGATTCCATGTGGGGGCAACTGGGGCTGCTACACTGAGCAGCAGCGCTGCGACGGTTACTGGCACTGTCCCAATGGCCGTGATGAGGTTAACTGCAGCACCTGCCAGGAGGATGAATTCCCCTGCTCCAGAAATGGTGCGTGCTACCCGCACTCAGACCGCTGCAACTACCAGAACCGGTGTCCCAATGGCTCAGATGAGAAGAACTGCTTCTTTTGCCAGCCTGGCAACTTTCACTGTAAGAACAACCGCTGCGTGTTCGAAAGCTGGGTCTGTGATGCACAGGACGATTGTGGCGACGGGAGCGACGAGGAGAGTTGTCCAGTCATTGTGCCGACGCGAGTAATTACAGCTGCGGTTATAGGAAGCCTCATCTGCGGCCTGCTGCTGGTGATTGCCCTAGGCTGCACCTGCAAACTCTACTCCCTCCGGATGTTTGAGCGCAGGTAATAAACTTCAGAACTATGCATTTTTATTTAACTATTATTTAATCAGGGAGACACATTGATTCTTAGGTCTCATACACAAGTTAGCCCTGGGATCTGCATTGACACAAGAGAAAACCATAAAATCATTTAAAATTATATAAAATATACATAAAATCAATGTTGCCTGACAGCATAACTATGTTACTGTGGTCAGCCTCCGGAATGCAAATCCACCAATCAAGTCACATCAAGTTAACAGGACTTTGAAATATATAACATAACTCTATAGAACAGCCTTACAATGTGCAGGTCATATATGTCATTCTGTTATGAAACATGCATCTGTATCATGCACAGTCAAGACAAAAGCAAAAATTTCTAAAATGTATTCTACATGATACATACCAGTACAAACATATCTTATTCAGAGCATTCTGACGATGCCCCTGTAGGCCCAGCATGGTGCGGTTCAATTTGGTACAGCGCTGCCCGGGATGGATGAAATATGTTTACAATACTTAGAAAACAGCAGTAATTTAGTTTTACCTATACGTACATGGTAATTACATGCATTTAGACATAATTAAATAGTAGCAAAGAGTGATTTGTACTTTTGAGGTTAAATTGTCCTCCATTCTTATTTTTATTTAAACTATGGGAATTTTCTATGGTAACACTTTATTTGAAGTGGTGTGCGTAAGAGTGACTTGACATTGTCATGACACATGAAGGAAAGGTTATCAATGGCATAGCCCGAAATATTTTGGTGGGAGTGCCTGCAGAAATGTGGATGGGCCATAATATAAATCAAACCATAGAAAACGCTAAACATATTTTACTTTTAAAGCTTACATTTGCACAAACACTATTTAACACAATTTTGCTGAGCTGACAGTAATTTATTACAATAAATGTATTGCTCTTGGATTTTATAGGCAATGGATGTTTACATAGTTCAGAAGCACCCCACTAGGGATAAATGGGTAAACCGGTCCAGAATAAGTACCACAGAACCAGAATTTCTAAATGGTTCTATACTAGGATTTTATGTATTTTAAAACTCCATTAAAAACATTGTGTTAAATATGCATCTTGATTTTCATTGGAAAGGAGTAAAATGGTTGCCAACATCATGTCCATTGGAAAATAAATGCTGTGACGCAAGACATGGGCGTGCCTATTGCCCTTTGAGAATGTGTCTGTTTAGAAATGTGAGACAAAGAGAAAGCTGACTGCTTAGCACTACACTGCATTCCAAATAATTATGCAAATTATATTTTAGACAGATTTTCCGAAATAGTTGATGCAAATGACAGTCAGTATAATTTTCAAAAAAAAAGTTGAATTTCATTGAACCCAATGAAAACAGTATTTTTTCTCAAAAATAAAAAACTCAAAATGCACTGTTCCTAATTATTATTTACAACAGAGTTTAATAGGTTGTAAGGAACTGAAAATGTGTAGAATTTGTAGCATTAGGAGGTCATATTTACTGAAATCAAAAGCTATTTCAATCAAATGCATCTTAACAGGGCAAGTTAGCATACATGTTAGCACAGGACCCCTTCTTTCACCTTCACAATTCTTGCATCCATTGAACTTGTGAGTTTATGGAGAGTTTTTAATTAAATTTCTTTGTAGGATGTCAGAATAGCCTCCCAGACCTGCTGTTTTGATGCTTCCCACCCTCAAAGATCTTTTGCTGGAAGATGCTTCAAAGGTTCTCAGTAGGGTTGAAGTCAGGTGAGGGTGGCCGTAGCAGCCAATGACACAGAGGTATTCTTTGCAGCATGAGATTGTGCGTTGTCATGCATGAAGCTGATTTTGCTTCAAAGGCATGTTTCTTTTTTTGTTCCTTGAAAGATAGTGGTCAGTCAGAAACTCTATATACTTTGCCAAGGTCATTTTCACACCTTTAGGGACCCCTACCAGCTCTCTCCCCATGATTCTGGGCCAAAACATAACTCTGCCACCTCCTTGCTGATATCTCAGCCTTATTGGGACATGTTGGCCATCCACAAACCATCCACTACTCCATTCATCTGGACCATCCAGGGTTGTACGGCACTCATCAGTAAACAAGACTGTTTGAAAATTTGTCTTTGTAAATTTGGCCCACTGCAACCATTTCTGCTTGTGAGCATTGGTTAGGGGTGGCCAAATAGAAGGTTTATGCTTAACTGCAAGCCTCTAGTTGATCCTACACCTTGAGGTTTGTGGGACTCCAGAGGAACCAGCAACTTCAAATACCTGTTTGATTTTTTTGAATCCATTTCAACATCAACAGAATACAGTAAACCCAAAACCTTTAATTTACACCTTAATTGTTTACCAGTAAAGCACAAAACATAACAATATAATGTTTCATTCTTTTTACTGACAATAACAGTAAAAAGGTTATCCAGGCTAAAAGATGCTGTATTGGTACAGAACTCCCTTTTTATTGATAGCTTGTTCACCTCCACCATGGGGCCACCATAGGTGGTTATAGGAACAGTCCACTTCTAAACAGTTCTACTAACTACTCTCCCCCAACACCGGTTTTGTTTTTTGCATTCGCATTGGTCAAGTGGGCATAGGAACTGGTAGGAGGGATAAGGGAGTGACGAAAGCAACGCAACGTTTTTTTATATTATAGCGTCGTCACTTGACTTTAGCGTAGGGCCACATACAACAACATTTCATAGTTGAATGTTTTTGTAACACTGGGTGTATGATTGAAGATGTATGCGGATGATCTGGTTGTTTTCAGCTCAAGTAGTAAGCTGAAAACAGGGGCTGGCTGTTTGTTTGTTTGTTTTTTTGTTCAGATTACGAGGCTGAATACACACGACATCCAATACAATTAAAAAAAGAGTGTTGTGTTGATATGTCCTAATAACTGAGTTCGAACCGCTACGTTTAAAAACTAGGCTGGAGTAATAGAAATTGAGTACTTACGATAGAAAAACAAAATACGAAGGCTCCAGCATAGTATTATACGCAACAGACAAACGAAGCGACCGGCATAATTTATAACCCTTGTGACTGCTCTATGGCACTGATCTTATCTTTCCTAGGAAATGTTCCCTCTTGCTGCCAAAGTGAAGGGATTGACACTTCTGGTATGGTCTTCGTATTCCTAACATCAGGGTGGACACGCGCAGAGGCTAATGTGAAGGGGGAAATAGACAGAGCTAAGTAGAGCAACCGACTGACAGCACAAGCTAACATGCATACAGTAGTCAACGTTACGGGGAAAATATTGAGTTTCGATTGTCGATCGAAATGAGCGCAACAACTGCAGTAGTAAACCTATGTGTTCGGTTTAAGTAATGAAATTACACTTATCTGTCAAGTATTTCAAAAATGTGTAACCTTACCGTTACGTCGGAAAAACAAAGATGCTGCCTGGTCAAAGAGTAACGTTATAAACTGTATACGACTGCAAATGTCTTCAGAAATCCTCTGCGTGGTGGTGGTGTCTCTTTCACATGATGTGTTTTAAGTTGCGTTAGACAGCCAATCGCCGGTGACTTTGTCATTTTATGCAAGTATGCTAAATGATTATTGGATCACAGACGCTTTGGAACCGAAAATTGGCACCGAAAAATAAATACTTTTTCGATACTCAATAGTATCGACGTATTTCGGTCGGTGCCATAAAAGTATCGATGTTCGGTGCCCAGCCCTAGCTCTGAATCAGCAACAAATCTCTTCACAGTACAATAAGCATGCTTAAAGGAATACTTCACCGTTGGACAGATTATTTGAAATTGGTCTTTTATGTATTAGAAATGTTATAAAGTTCAGAAGTTGGTGCCTTCTGGTTCAAGAAAATCCAGAAAATGTAGTTTGGGGTAATTTGGATGAAATACAACAACTCCCAGAATGCACTTGCTTCAGTGCTCTACGAAGCCACTCCCAAGCCATGCCTACTGGTTAGAGAGGCAGGAGTAATTTAAATCCAACACCCTTGCCCGGCCTTTCACTTTTGTACAGTAGGTGGCAGTATATGCACCTTTTAAGTCGTTTGCGATCTGCCATTATAAACTCACGGAAGAAAACGTAAGTTTCCATTTAAGGAAGAGAAGTATTTTGCAAACAGTTTCTGCGGGCTTATCAACCAACCAAAGTTTTGAAGAGGACACCGATGTGACACCATTGGGTACAGTAGTAAATGCATTTGCCTATTTCTGATCACATAGTTACACGTAGTGATATAGTTGTTAGCATTAAAACAGCAAAGTTAGCAAAGTAACGTTCGATATATAATTACTTGTAATTTGTATACAAGTTGGCTAAATTACCTGTTCGCTACAGTATTGAGCTTCTGAGTTAGGCCTTCCACGCAACTGCCTCTTGCTGTATATTTGATGGATATAAGAAGACGAATGCACTACCTTTGTCATTATAGTGTACCCATGTACAACGAGATTAATGCAAATTCTTTTTCAGTGTGTTAACATATACGTAAAGAAATGAAGGAAGGAATAAGTAGTGCAAAATAAGGATAATACTGTTGGTGCACAGTTCTGAGACGTTATATTACATGTATAGAAAATAGAAAGATAAAAATGGATTGTATACAGTTTGAAGTAATGAGCGATCGAATACAGGATGGTGAGCAGTGAGGTGCCCCATTTTTTGTTGTTTCATATTGGCAGTAATCGTTTTGTGTACTGCATAATGGAAAAACGTCTAGCAAAGTCGACTCTTATTTCAGATTTTATGTTTAATTATATTAAACATAACATTGTAAGACTAGTAATATAATATTAACACGCTGTACATAGCTGTCTATATGGTTCATCCTGAATATCCACATTTAAAAACATTTGTGTTCTTATGGTTTTATATACTGCATGTCTATATTATACTTACTACTAATATAATATACTACTATATAATATACTGCTACTACATAGCACATATCAGCATGTGTTGTTAATACATGGATCATGATATTAAACAGTAATCAATTTAATTTCCTATCATTTACAGGACAACCACATATTTTCAGCTAGAGATCCAAGCAGCAAGAAAATCTTCACACCACCCAGTTTATAGACCCATCAAAGGAGGCTGCTACGACTTTCCAATAGCATTTCAATCATGGCACCTAGCTCATATTGTCTTCCCTGAGTCCTCTTAGGGCCCTATCTTACACCCAGTGCAATTGGCTTTTTACACAAACGCTTGTATCATTCCTATCTTACACCCGACGCATATGGGACTTTTCCCTCCACAGACGCGCGTCGGTAAATTAGGGAATGAACTTGCGTTCGTTGGGCGGTTCAGCGAAAAGAAGAGGCGTGTTCCGGTGCAAACGTTCCCTGGTGCTATCTTGCAGTCCCCGAAAACAATTCCGCCACTGACCAGGAAAAACCTGCTTTAAAGTCAGTGGCGTGTTATTCATATGCTATTTTAAGGGCGCATGCTTAACCATAATGTAGCGTGTACACAACGCAAATACACTTTGCTCCTCTCATCTACACAAATGCAGCAGTTATTTTTATTATTGCAATACATAATTAGAAGGAAAAATATTACCACAGGAGGAAGTCATTGTGGTGTCCGAATATGTGAAAAATAGGTATACATCTAGTGTACACATTTACTCAAATTATTCATAATGAATTATTTGCACTGATATACATCAACCTCAAGGAAACCCATTCAATCAACAAGTATACACACGTTATTTGCGATGCTAATAGTAAAATCACCCATGTCTTTACTCAGAATTACTCAGGTTCAAACCACGACTCATTTATGGCAACTTTGCCATGAGGAATCTCCCCTTGGATGGGTGGCTGTGAAGGGGACAACAGCTATCCATTAAAGACATGGTTAATGATGACACAATTTATGATGCCAGCAAGTGCGTAAAATGCTGTTTAATCAAAAACACACAAACACACAGTGTAGCCTAATTGAACTAACATTTGGCACACTGAAAATGCGTGTCAGGTGTTTGGATAGAACAGGTACACTACTCAAGTTGCAGCATTCTTTGTATCTTGTTGTATTTTACTCAACATTTCCATGAATCGTGGATGTGTTGATGACATTAATTAGGAAATATTAGAGGACTTCAGGAGACATGATGTTGAAATGCGTGCCAGCCACTTAAATGCCCAGAAATGCAGAACAGGAGTGGAAAGCTTATTTGACAGAAGAGTAATCGGTCTAATGGTAGACTACATTGCAAAAATATTACCATGCATTCATAACCTCGTGATTCAGTGAGAGTGAGTCCAAAACATTGGAAAGTAGGCTATGTCTTGTGACATTGCTTTTTTACATTTTGAAAATCAATAGAAAATCGCCGTTATAATAGCAATCCGCCATGGAACAAGCGCGCCTGCTCTTAAAGGGAATGTGAGATGACGATCTGATTGGTTTATTGCACGTTACGCCCAAACCACACCTATGACTAATGAGGCTACTTTAGACCTACCCATTTTAGATATGCGTCGGGCGCAAGAATCATTTATCCCGCCTGTAAAATAGCAACAGCGCCCGGGACCCTCCCACAATGTAACTTGCGTTTCGCGTTTGATACTTGCGTTTCAGATCGTTAAAATAGGGCCCCTAGTCTTCACCTACGTTTATATATTTTTCTTGCTTTGTTTTTGTGTTGTGCAGGACATTATTACATGCATCATTTTTTGCAGGAGTCTCCAAACCCTTCCATGGAGGGCCTAGTGTATGCCAGTTTTTGCTTTTACCTTGTACGGGGCTGATGAAGTAGCTCACTAAATTGGTTAGGACCAGGGTTCAAAATTAACTTTTTCCATCCACCAGCCAAACGGCTAGTGAATGTTCAAATTTTACCAGCCACTCAACAGATTACTATTGTTTTTTTGGCTGGTCAGTGAAGCAAATCTACCAGCCACATGCATATTTTACAAGCATTTGGGCTGGATAATGGTGCTAATTTTGAACCCTGGTTGTCTAACACAAACCACAAGTAATGTGAGTTCAACATTTTAAATAAAAACATAACATGAACAACTTCAGAGCTTCAGCAGTAGCCGCAGTATTTCCATTGAAGACCTGGATCTGTCTGATGTGTCTTCGTCTTGCAAGAGCTATTCCATAATGTGACAGCAGGTTATTAGGTGATATTGTCTACAAAAAACAGAAAAGACAACGTTAGAGAGAACTATATTCAAAGGTTCCATTCTGTTTCATTCTAATTCTATTGTGATCAGTGTTGGGAACGTTACTTAAAAAAATTAATTAGTTATCGTTACTCACTACTTGTTCCAAAAGGTAACTGAGTTAGTAACAGAATTACTCTATAATAAAAGTAACTCGTTACCAGGGTAAGTAACTATTTGCGTTACTGTTAAAAAAGTTTTGTAGATGCGTGTGTCGTTGTGAGATGCTTCATTAAATTAGAGTTGCTTACAATGGATGTCAACAAAGTATTTTCTCTCCTGCACATAATGTACACATTACATGCACGTTCTTGCCTTTGACCACAATGAATTTGAAGCTTATCTCTCCAACTTGAAAATGCCATTTTTCATCGGATTGCTCCTAACTCGCCTTCATCGAATCTCTGTTTAGCTTTTGTTTGTATGGGTGTGTGTGGCGCGTGTGCTGGCATGTGTGTAAAAACACGATTGGCTACCATGAAACATGACTCTGCATTAGTCAATCATAATCATAATCTCTTATTAACCCACCTCCTCACTAGCTGTGAGCTTGGTGTGCTTTCGGAGACAGTTTATTCAATCAATGCATGGTAATGTACCGAATTTAACGTCCAGTAACGTTAACGGCGTTGTAACGATGGGAAAAATAATTAGTTAGATTACCCCGTTACTGAAAAAATAACGTTGTTAACTAGCATTCCAAACACTGATTGTGATGCACGAGAGTAGCACCAACACTCAGCTCGACTGTTTCAAACTGATTATCAATCTATGAACTCTTTTTTAAACATTACCTGCAGATGTTGGTTACATCCAATTAAACCAGAACAAATTAGCCTCACTTCACTGATCGGTTGTTTGTTTGTCTGCCTGAAAAACATTGACAAGGCTGGAAAATCTGGCTAGCTAACATTTCCTAAAACCACTGAAAGGGTGATCAAGATTATTTAGTACATTACAATAAAGTTGTACATTACAATTAAGTTAAGGGTGGAACCTATACAAAACATAAAAAATATCAATATTGACAGGAAACCCATTTTTGATCTTTTTTGTGTCATACTGTAACTAAGCCAACAAAATGAGTGTGTGTGACATCACCAGACAGGTTCTTGCAGACCACAACACATAACGATAGCTCAGCTGACTGACGTGAAAAACAAACAAAATACTCACTTTATTCGTCCGTTTCTTCGTGCTGGCTTTGTCTGGCGTTTCTTATTCCCCCGTCGGGATCCTGAAATAAGTTTCCAGCATCCCTCTGTACACTTGTAGATAGGGCTGCAGCTATCGATTCTTTTTGTAATCGATTAATCTAGCACTTAATCGATCGATTAATCGGATACATTTTCTTGTGTGTTTTTAAACAACCAAAACAAATAATGCATAATGAAAATTGTGGCTGTAAAATTATCAAGCATTTGGCTTTTATTTAAAAAAAAGAAGGGTATTTATTCAAACTCCAACATTTGGCTACAAAACTAAGCCTATTTATTGCAATTTTTACCCATTTAGGGCCGAATTTACTAACACTAACGCAGTTTGCGCTACATCTGTTTATGCACATTCGGTAATAGCGCACGCTATGCTTCCACATATAGCATAGTATTTATCAAACCCGATACCCATTACGCAATCAGCGCATACTCAGCCCTCTATTAGCGCGCCTCTAAAAAAGCCAAAAATGGGCCCGTATGTATCTATCATGGATCTCCCTATGGGAAAAAGAAAGCACGAGCTTAAATTTAGTGAAGAAGAAATTAACATCTTAGTGCATGAAGTAACAGCAAACCTGATACATATTACAGGGCAGAACATCCAAACCCTCGGAAAAACATCAAATTTACATTGCCATAACAAGTTAAATCAACTTAAAAAAAGCTTGCTGGTTTAGACCTGGTTTAGACCTGCTTTTAAAAGGCGGTAAATTCCCCCCGCAGAATAGAGGTGCGCTTTTACTGGCAGTCTTTATAAATGCCACGGAATATATAATTAGGTGCACTTTACGCGTATCCTCCCACCTTTTTGGGTGGAACTCCCACTTTACCCATGACCCTCCCATGAACGCATATTGAAAGCGCAACTTGTCTCTTGTCGCTCATGTGGCAGGCGATCTGCAATTTTAGCCAAGTGCGCCAGGTTTGTAAATAGCCCGCATCGGTTACGTCCGTCTTTGCGACCAATTAGCGCCTGGAAACAGTCGCAAACAGCTTGATAAATCTAGCCCTTAGTGTTTATAAGTACCCTGGAAATCCAGAGTTCTCGTGAGAGCACAATTTGAATTTGCTCAGCAAGTTACTCTGGCACAGAGTAATTCTGCTCATTAACTATGCCCTTGTAGCCGCGCTGCACCTATCACATCGGTGTATCGGATATAGGCGTGCCAGAGGCGTGTTAAACAGATGACGACAGCGCTGCAACATCGAAGTCATTAGTAAACATTGTAAGATCGCTATGGATGAACACCAGTTGTTTAAAACAGCTTTGGCCACTACAATGAACGAGTTAGACTTGGCTTTTTGTCTTTTAAAAAGGACGTTTTTGCTGTTTTGCCAACCTGATATGGCAACAGTTTTATCTACCAGTTAGCTGCGCCATAGGGGTTTAGCAAAAAACCACTGGTGATAGGTCGTAGTGTTATCCAATTGCGTACAGTGAGATTTTCGAATGCATGCTTGGTGCCGCCCCTCGAGTTGGTGTGATATGTGATGCATTGCCGCAATTGGTTTGACTGGCGCGTGAGAGAGACGAGGGTGCATGCATGTGTGTGTGTGCGTGTGTGTGTGTGTGAAGGAGTTATGTTATTAGGCTATAATCTCTTCCAATTGAACGTGAAGTGTTCAAAATGTTTACTAGAAGTAGAAAATGTTTACTACTTAACAACATCAAAGCTAAACATCATATCTAGTCAAACCGCATCACGAAGTCGCTACAAATACAGTATGGGATTAAAATCAGTGAACATCAATGTATAGGCTTAGGCTACGTTACTTGTTTCAGCGACGCTTGGTGAAACATGGAGTGGATGTTTGCGGTTCATATGTGAATCATTGAAGGCGTACTGTTGTGGTATGCCAGGTCTACTTTGCAGTAGACACATTGCACATTGTACACTTCCTTTTTAAGTTTGTTATGATCCCAAACTTTTTCTGCCGTTTTTGGACATCTTTATTCTCCGCAATCGCGCCAACTAAATTCAAATTTGTTCACGTGATATGGTATGCTCCCTGAACATTGAACAATGGTCCGTGTGAAACAATTAGATCCCTGCGCGTAACTTATAGTGCGCGTCATAGGAATTTAACGAGGCTTCGAGGCAGAGTTTTTGCCTCAAGGAATTTTTGTAATCGAGTTAATTGAGTAACTCGATGAATCGTTTCAGCCCTACTTGTAGACCAAAGCTAGGGTGCTCTTTTACACAGGAGTCTGCCCAGACACCCTCTTCTGCTTCGGTTCCTCGCTGGATTGCGGCTCGTCCAGGTAGCCAGATTGAACCGAATACTGTTGCGTGTAACTGTAGTCTTGAATGTTTGTACTCCATGTGTAACTAAATAGCGCCTTATCTTGACCAGGTTGCGATTGCAAATGAGAATGTGTTTTCAATTGATTTACCTGGTTAATAAAGATGAAATAAAAAAACACGAGCATTGGATTCGCGCACTAGATCTTCAAAATCGCCTTCTGCCATATAATCTTCAAAACTACATTCCTCCATAGTGGTTAGCTTACTAAAGTATTACTCAGTTTCCTCCACAGAGCAATAGCCTGTTTCAAGATGTCTGACACTATTTTAAAATTCTGGGAGTGAGGTCCCACCCCCTGAGGGCGGGTTGAAAACTGGTTGAAAACATGCAGAAGTAGCGCCGACTACTGGTTGTAGTTTATAGGAACTGGGAAAAAAAATCTTCAGATGACGCAAAATGATGCAAAAATTGTCATTTTGCATCATCAGAAGATTTTTTTCCAGACACAAAATAGAGAGGTTTCCTGTTTCATGTGGACATGAGGGAGGGTTAGAATTAGTTCAGTAATACTACTGGGTTTCTACTGATACAATGCTTAATGCTAATCGGTAAAGCCCCTTTAATTTTTTGTGAAATATCAAATGTTTTCATACCTTGTCCAAGGCATTGCACTATTTGACGCTTTTCCACAGAGAGATTCTTTTTCTTTCCCATTTTGCCTGAAACCTGTGGCCTGCTTAATAATGTGGAACATCCTTTTTTATTTATATATTTATAAAGATTTCAACAGAAAGAAAAGAACAGTATAGTTACTGTATCCTGCAATATATCAATACATTTTTACAATTTTTATCTTCCCGGACATAATCCCAAACCCTCTGTCCCACCCACCCCCCGCTACTCAACCCAAACCTTTCTCCTCCCCCAAACCCACACCCCACTAAACAAACTGACAACACACTAACATAAAATAAATTACACTTGATGGACTAGGAGCATTATATGATTTAAATCAGATCTGAAGGGAGTCTCTGCAAGCTATTAAAGTATGAAATGAAAGGCTGCCATTTGTCAGAGAATTTTGAATGTGATCCCCTCATGGAATATTTCATTTTTTCAAGTTTTAAAAATGACAAGACAACACATAGCCACTGAGAGGCTAAGGGTGGCTGACAGGACTTCCACTGCAGCAAAATCCTGCATCAGGCTAATAGTGTAGTAAAAGCAATGATATTGAATATTGAATTTTGCAGGAAATAGTCTACCGGTAATCCAAACACCACTATTGGGAGCATGGAGCTAAATTAATTTTAAGTGCTTTTGAAAGGGTCTGGAATACAAAGGTCAAATAGTTACTCAATGTTGAGCTAGTAAAAAACATGGTAGAGGTCACATGGGGAGGAATGACATCTGTCACACACATCCACCACTGTGAGACACATTCTAGACAGTCTGGAGTTAGAGTAATGAACTGTGTTGGTCATCTTAAACTAAATGAGCCCAAGACAAGCACAAGTTGAAGTGGAATTTGTTCTGTCGATCACTATCCCAGAAAATTCAAGACCATTTTTGCTTCCGAGCAGTTTTAGGTATATTAGAGGAGTGTTTATCACAGGACATAATCCAAGAATAGATTTGTGAAATCACTGATTTCTGTTGAGGTAGAAAATTCAATAGCTCATTCCAGGGCTGGGTGGGGGGGGGTAGTAAAGGGAAGCCAGCAAATTTAGAGGAGACGAAATGGCCCATCTGCAGCTATTGAAAAGCTGAGATGGGGACAAAGCGTGTTTAACAACCAAGTTGGGAAAACTAGAAAAAACTCTGAAAGCACTGTCAACCACAGATGGAGTAAATACACTCACCTAAAGGATTATTAGGAACACCATACTAATACTGTGTTTTACCCCCTTTCACCTTCAGAACTGCCTTAATTCTACATGGCATTAATTCAACAAGGTGCTGAAAGCATTCTTTAAAAATGTTGGCCCATATTGATAGGATAGCATATTGCAGTTGATAAGGAATTGTGGGATGCACATCCAGGGCGCGAAGCTCCCGTTCCACCACATCCCAAAGATGCTCTATTGGGTTGAGATCTGGTGACAGTGGGGGCCATGTTAGTACAGTGAACTCATTGTCATGTTCAAGAAACCAATTTGAAATTATTCGAGCTTTGTGACATGGTGCATTATCCTGCTGGAAGTAGCCATCAAAGGATGGGTACATGGTGGCCATAAAGGGATGGACATGGTCAGAAACAATGCTCAGGTAGGCTGTGGCATTTAAACAATGCCCAATTGGCACTAAGGGGCCTAAAGTGTGCCAAGAAAACATCCCCCAAACCATTACACCACCACCACCAGCCTGCACAGTGGTAACAAGGCATGATGGATCCATGTTCTCATTTTGTTTACGCCAAATTCTGACTCTACCATCTGAATGTCTCAACAAAAATCAAGACTCATCAGACCAGGCAACATTTTTCCAGTCTTCAACTGTCCAACTTTGAGAAGCTCTTGCAAATTGTAGCCTCTTTTTCCTATTTGTAGTGGAGATGAGTGGTACCCGGTGGGGTCTTCTGCTTTTGTAGCCCCTCCGCCTCAAGGTTGTGCGTGTTGTGGCTTTACAAATGCTTTGCTGCATACCTCGGTTGTAACAAGTGGTTGTTTCAGTCCAAGTTGCCCTTCTATCGTCTTGAAGCAGTCTGCCCATTCTCCTCTGACCTCTAGCATCAAGAAGGCATTTTTACGCATACTGGATGTTTTTCCCTTTTCACACCATTCTTTGTAAACCCTAGAAATGGTTGTGTGTGAAAATCCTAGTAACTGAGCAGATTGTGAAATACTCAGACCGGCCCGTCTGGCACCAACAACGCTCAAAATTGCTTAAATCACCTTTCTTTCCCATTCTGACATTCAGTTTGGAGTTCAGGAGATTGTCTTGACCAGGACCACACCCCTAAATGCATTGAAGCAACTGCCATGTGATTGGTTGAGTAGATAATTAAATTAAGGAGAAATTGAACGGGTGTTCCTAATAATCCTTTAGGTGAGTGTATTTGGTTATTATAGGGCCCAAAATGGATCTAAAGGAGAACTTAAAATGGTGCTGAAACTGGTACCAGATTTTGAGTGTGGATAGTACTACAGGATTGCCTGTGTAATGAAAGGGAGATATTGGGAGAGTGGAGCATAATAGGGCAGGCAGAGAAGAGCAGGAGCAGGATAGACCTTCAAGCAGGCACCAAGATGTGTCTGGGGAGTGCAACCAGAATATCAGTTTCAGAAGATTGGAAATGATAGATGAATTTAGGCAAGCTATTCATTTTAACAGCGTTGATTTTCCCTATAGGAGTTAGGGGTAAGTTAATTTTTTTACCTCTTAAAATTGGTCTTCATCTGAACAAGAAGGGGAGAACGTTAGCTGAAAGGAGAGCTGGCATTGAGCGAGTCAAATTCACTCTAAGGTATTCAAAGCCCAAATTATTAAGTTGAAAAGGCAGGCAAATCTATCCACTGGAGCAGTAATGCGGCTGAATTGATTGGGAAACACTTTAGATTGTAACCGGAGGAAGAACTAAAAGTATCCAGAATGGAAATAATGTTTGATAAAGACGCTGTCGGATTATTTACATAAATCAGCAAGTCATCAGCATATAATGACATCGTATGTTCAATTCCCTCCCGTAACACACCATGAAAGGTGGGTGAGGCCCGTAAAGCCACCGAAAGGGGCTCAATAACAATGGTGAAGAGGAAAGGACAAAGAAAGCAACCCTGCCTGGTCCCGCGTCCCAGGGTGAAGTAGTCAGAATGATTATCATTGGTACAGACACTGGCCTGTGGGGATGCATATAGCAGCCTAATCCAAGCATTGAATTTGTAACCAAAACCAAACTTTTTAAGAGTCGTAAATAAGTATTCCCATTCAATTGCTGAAATGCCTTCTCAGCATTAAGCAATACCACAAATTTCGGTGATTTTGAAAACTGTTCAGAATAAATAATGTTATAAAGGGTCCGAATTTGAGCAAATTACTGTATTATATACCCTTAATGAAACTGATCTGTTCCTCTGAGATGATTGGAGGGTCTCCTCTAAGCGCCTCACTAACACTTTTGCAAACTCCATTACAAACACATTATACAGGGGGGTATAATGTATTTGATACACTGCCGATGTTGCATGTTTTCCTACTTACAAAGCAATCCAGAAAATCACATTGTATTATTTTGAAATAAATAATTAATTTACATTTTATTGCATGACACAAGTATTTGATCACCTACCAACTAGTAAGAATTCCAGCTCTTACAGACCTGTTAGTTTTTCTCTAAGAAGCCCTCCTGTTCTCCACTCATTACCTGTATTAACTGCACCTGTTTGAACTTGTTACATGTATAAAAGACACCTGTCCACACACTCAATCAAACAGACTCCAACTTCTCCACAATGGCCAAGACCAGAGAGCTGTGAACATCAGGGACATCAACTGTGGACATCAGGGATAAAATTGTAGACCTGCACAAGGCTGGGATGATAGGCAAGCAGCTTGCTGAGAAGGCAACACTTGCTGGCGCAATTATTAGAAAATTGAAGAAATTCAAGATGACGGTCTTCCTCGGTCTGGGACTCCATGCAAGATCTCACCTCATGGGGTATCAATAATCACGAAGAAGGTGAGGGATCAGCCCAGAACTACACGGCAGGACATGGTCAATGACCTGAAGAGAGCTGGGACCACAGTCTCAATGAAAACCATTAGTAACACACTAAGCTGTCATGGATTTAAATCCTGCAGCGCACACAAGGTCCCCCTGCTCCAGCCAGCGCATGCCCATACTCATCTGAAGTTTGCCAATGACCATCTGGATGATCCAGAGGAAGAATGGGAGAAGGTCATGTGGTCTGATGAGACAAAAGTAGAGCTTTATGGTCTAAACTTCACTTGCCGTGTTTGGAGGAAGAAGGATGAGTACAACCCCAAGAACACCATCCCAACCGTGAAGCATGGTGGTGGAAACATCATTCTTTGGGGATGCTTTTCTGCAAAAGGGAACAGGACGACTGCACCGTATTAAGGGGATGATGGATGGGGACCATGTATCGCGAGATCTTTGCCAACAACCTCCATCCCTCAGTAAGAGCATTGAAGATTGGTCGCGGCTGGGTCTTCCAGCATGACAACGACCCAAAACACCCAGCCAGGGCAACTAAGGAGTGGCTCTGTAAGAAGCATTTCAAGGTCCTGGAGTGACCTAGGTCTGTATGGAGGAGTAGGCCAAAATCCCTGCTGCATTGTGTGCAATCCTGGTCAAGAACTACAGGAAACGTATGATCTCTGTAATTGTAAACAAAGGTTTCTGTACCAAATATGGAGTTCTGCTTTTCTGATGTATCAAATACTAATGTCATGCAATAAAATGCAAATTCGTTATTTAAAAATCATACAATGTGATTTTTCGGATTTCTATGATAGAAATTACAGACCTCTACATGCTTTGTAAGTAAGAAAACCTGCAAAATCTGCAGTGTATTAAATACTTGTTCTCCCCACTGTAAGAGTCAGGGAGCCAAACGCAAGTTAAAATATTCAGTTGACAACCCATCTGGGCCTGGGGCTTTGCTACTTTGCATAGCATTCATGGACTCAACCACCTCCCCATGCCTCAGAGGGGAGTCCAGGTCATCTGCAGTCTCACGAGAAACAACAGCGATGTCTAACGCTTTCAAGAATTTAGTAATATTAGCAGTGTCAGGTGGAAACTCAGATTTATAAAGTGAAGAATAAACTGTTTTAAATTAGTTGTTTATCCCATCTTGTTCTGTGATTAAACAATAATAAAAAATAGTCAATCCGAGAGAAAGAGGGATGAACATGAGAAAATAATAAGTACTCATGTGCCTGTGGATTATAAAACCTCTAAGGGTCAGTACAGCCATTCTTAGTCATGAAGTCTAATATGGACCATGACATTTTAGAAGGAGGCATGGGTCTGGGATTAGAGCGATCCAGGTTCTGGTCCATAACACAGTTCAGGTCTCCAGCGAATATCAAGCGGTGTGTGTGTGACAGAGGTATCCTCCCCAGCAGCCTGTTAGCAAAATCAGGATCATCGAAATTGAGAGCATACGTGTTGATCAGTATTGCAGGCGTGTTCCAAATGGAGCCAGATAAAATTAAATACCTCCCATTGATATCCGATACCACTCTAGAAGCAAACAAATTTATTCTTTTACTAATCAATATTGTCACACCTCTGTCTTTAGAATTGAAATTAGAGTAAAAAATCTGGTTAAATCTAGGGTTTTACAGCCTTGGGTGCTCCTTCGTTCGTAATTGTGTCTCTTGCAAGAATGCTATATTTGTCTTACATTTTTTTCAGTTGTTAGGAAATACGAGATCTCTTATTTGGATTAATACAGCCCTTAATATTCCAAGATATGAATTTAACAGTGGAAGGGCCCCCAGCTCTGCTGTGGTCAGCTATTGACATGCTTGCCATTGGAAATAATACATGGGTAATTCGAAAAAAGAAAAGGTCAAAAGACATATTGGCCCTCATTTATCAAACGTGCGTAGAATCCAGTGTAGATCTGAAGGCAGAAATCATCTTACGACGGGGCTCACGTGTGATTTACAACATGTTCATATCCCTCCAATTCCAGCGTACGAATAAAAGGGTGTTGATAAATCAGATGGTTGAAATCAATCATAATTTAGGTATCACGCCCACATATATTCACGGGTTAGAGGCCTCGCCCTTAGAATTTACGACATGGATAAGCGACATCCGGCAAAGAAAATGAATTTCTCTGAGATAGAAATAGAGATGCTCAGGTCTCAGGTAAAGGCCAAACGCTTGGTTATTTGGAAGCTTAAAAGCACACATCAATGGATCAAGGAAAAATGCGCTGTGTTACTGCTACAGTCATTGAAAGCGATAAACGAGAATCTGAAGTGCATTTCAAATAAATAAATTATTTTCACTAAACATTTCAAATTGTATTTTTGAAGTAGCCTTCTTACCCAAAGATCCTGTTGTGGCCACAGATCTTCATTGCAGTTACAATCATTTCTTTCAGAAAAAAATATTCTTAATATTAATCAGTCCGGTTTTAGACCTAAACACAGCACAACTACGGCCACAATTCTCGTTGTGAATGATATTGCAAATGTATTAGATGACGGTAAGCACTGTGCTGCGTTGTTTATTGACCTGTCAAAAGCATTCGATACTGTAGACCATGATATACTTTTAAGTAGTCTCTCACATATCGGGGTGGGTCCTGATGCTTGCAGATGGTTTTCTAACTACCTGATGGATAGAACTCAAGTCATCATGGTCGATGGGGTGAAGTCGGAACCATTAGAGTTATTAAAAGGGGTGCCTCAAGGTTCAATAATTGGTCCATTGTTGTTTTCACTCTATATAAACAGTATTGGTGATGCTATCAGAAATTGTCAAATTCATTTTTATGCAGATGACACAGTGTTGTATGCTTTTGCCCCATCACCGGAGCAAGCTTTAGTGAAGTTGGAGTCTGATTTTAAGATTTTACAGAGATCTCTTTTAAAACTTAAACTGGTTTTAAATGCTAAGAAAACAAATGTTATGTTACTTTCTAAGTCAAAATTACCCATAAGTAATACTTTTGTACTTACTAGCCTGGATGGTACTCCAATTGAACAGGTCTCTGAATATAGATATCTAGGTTTATGATTAGATGATAGGCTTTCTTTTAAAAAGCTAAGATTCAAGCTAGGTTTCCTTTATAGAAATAGGGCTTGTTTGTCATCTTCTCACAGAAGACAAATTATTCAGGCCACTTTTATGTCTGTCCTTGATTATGGTGACATCATTTATATGCACGCCTCAAATGCCACATTAAAACCCTTGGATGCTATATACCATTGTGCAATTAGTTATTTTGCCCCCTTTATATGGAACAAAATGCAGATCAAACTCCAGTTAAACAATCTGGTGTCCCTGACCCATTTTAAAAATGTAATGGAGGACTTATACAGGGTCCCCGCGGGGTCTTAAAAAGTCTTAAAAAGTCTGAAATTCTGAACGTTAAATTTAAGGCCTTAAAATGTCTTAAAAATGGCCAGATTTTCATCCGAGGTCTTAAATTTAATTTAGTCAGGTCTTAAAAATGGCTTTACCCTTGTTCATTTCCAGAAACGCTGGCCGCAGAAAGAGAAAATTTCGAGTCGTAGCCTACAAAGCGGAGTCATTCATATTGACGATGTTAATTAGGAACAAAGTACATTTTGCGTTGCACACGGACATTTTTTAAGGTGCAACAGTGACAAAACCAGCAGAAAGCTGCCCTCAGATTCGGTGTGTTGTCATTCTTTCTGGGGATATTGATGTTGATACGTACGTGGTGATAAAACTACAAATCCTGTGAAAAATGCAATACAATACCTGCCCGCGAAATACATCTGCGTCTCCTCAGAGTTTGTTAAATTTCGGCTAGGCCTACGTGTGGAAAATGGGAAAGTGCACTTTTAACGAGGTATGGCTAGAGCAC
>JACXGM010012108.1:0-24332 GCA_016801145.1 Umbra pygmaea
CTCGGCTGCGAACCGATCCAGTGAGTGCTGAAGGTCACAGGCCGATGATGCCATCAGGACCACATCATCTGCAAAAAGCAGTGATGAGATCCTCAGCCCACCGAACTGCAACCCATCCCCACCCCGACTACGCCTCGATATCCTGTCCATAAATACTACAAACAGGATTGGTGACAAAGCGCAGCCCTGGCGGAGACCAGCCCTCACATGAAACGAGTCCGACTTACTGCCGAGAACCCGGACACAACTCTCGCTTTGGTCATACAGAGATTGGATGGCCCTAAGAAGGGACCCCCTCACCCCATACTCCCGCAGCACCTCCCACAGTATCTCCCAGGGGACCCGGTCATACGCATTGCGATAAACAATAATATAATAATAATGGCATAATAATGCAGGTACACCTTTTCAAAGATCAATAAACTATTCTTTCTAAAGAATATTTAACATGCACTGGGATAAAAACCTAACACAATCAAAAATAATAAATAAAATGGAAATTAAAAACCACACACAACCAAAACAATAAAAAGTCTCTTTCTTAGAGAGAGGAGGAAAACGCACACCCAAGTAAATAGAAATCATTACGGCCATAAAGATTATTGAGCTTGTTTTTATTTATCATGCGATAAAGTGATTTATTTCCTATTGCGACAGGCCTAATTGTGTTTAAAACATTTGGCATTGCTATGAAAGACAGAGTGTATGGTCTGTCCATATATATGAAAAATAATAAAATAAGAGGAGCCACACTCCATCTATATTTATATTTGTGGCTCCGCTTACGCATTTCCCAGAATTCTAAAATCAGTTTCACATTCCTCGACTCCAGTCCTGCCCCCGTTAACATATTCAAAAAATCTCTTAAGATTATATACATATATACAAGGTTCTCCTCGTCATTCCTGTTAAAATGACTTTCACTTTCTGCCCGTGACATTGTTACTGTCACAGAATTTAGTTGTGGTGTTGAAGAGATTGGAGACCAGGGGGGTATTCTTCGTATGTCGCTAACTCAGTTAGCTGGATTTGATTTGACGATTTGGCATGATCTTGGATTGTTTGGTTCTTCAACGCTCATCCTGGACTTGCTGCCATAGCAACAGGTGTGTAATCTTAAACCTGCTCGGGAGCAGGTTCATTTCATGTAAACATGATTAGATCACAGATTGTGTTAACCAAAATGGGGTTCAAAGCCCTAGTAAAACAAAGTATATTTAAATTATACTGCAGTATTATACTTCTAGTATGCTTATCTTTTACCATAAATGTGTATTAATATATTTAAGTATATTTGAAGTATTCTTTCAAAATATACATACCAATACAATATAGTCTATTAGAAGTATATTTAGGATAAATTAAATACATTTCAAGTAGCTACAATGAAGTATACTTTTTTGCTTGGGAGTGTAAATTCGCAGGTAAGTTACATTCTTAATATTTCAGAGAAATAATATTATATTCCATTAAAAAAAGGAATTGAATCAAACCCACCTAGCACATAGCTGGCGGGAGGCCGGCAGTTACAGCTGAAGTTACAATATCTTTTTGCTCATCATTTAACAGGCGGTCCGTTGGTGATGGAGCCTGAGTGGTCCACCGGCGGGTGAGCAGAGTTTTACCCAGAGATCCTCTGGGAACCCTCGCACTCATACTGTTGTTCCAGTTAGTCCATCAGCTGCGTATAGGCTACATACTAGGTTAGTCTTATGTTCTAGGTTTCTATTCCTAATGAAAAATATTTTAATGTATTTAGAAAATTGGTTACAACAACATTAAAATACAATACAAACACATATAGATTTATTTTGAAAATCAAATATAATAAAATATATATTAAATACAAAAGTTTGTCTTTTTTTATTTTAGACAATATGGCAAGGTCCAAAACGCTGCCGGTGGACCTCCGGTTAAACGATGAGCAAACCGCCTGGTGGACCACAAACTCTGCCTCAAGGGGAAAATAAAAATATCAAGATGACTGTATGACATAGCTAACATTTTGAGCATAACAAAGGTGAATTATTCCAATACACAGGTGATTAGGGCCGGATCAGGCTTGGTGACAGGGGTAGTATTTCATGACGCCATTCACTGACCCAATCTCCGGACCACAGACCTGTTACAACGCAGCCCTGTGGTGAAGGTACAGCCTGATGATGACTGCAGCTAGTGCACTTGGACCAACCTAGTGGCAGAGCTGCATGGGGCAGAATTTTGGAACACCATTTTTGATTTGTGTTTTGAAAAAACAAACCAAAAACACATTAAATGAATAATAAAAGACAAGACATTATGCTTAGCTCATTGAGTTTTATTTCAATAATTCTTTGTAAAGAAAAGCCAGTGTCATATTTTGCCTGTAATAAGAGATATTGTTATGCAAGGTCAGCAATAGTAGCTACTCTGTGGTGGCTCTGACATTTAATAGCTATTTATTAAATTATATTATGTAATTATCAAAATAAAATTATTAAAATAAATGAATACTATAAAATAAGTGAAAAAAACCATAGCATGGTGACCACTTGTGCATTTAATTTGTTTGCTACTTTTTGCCAGCCCACTCTCCTGGTTTTTGCAGACTTTGAGGTGTTCCCTTGCGTTTTAATCAAACTTTCAAATTTTGTGTTTTAATCAAACTTTCAAATTCCTCGTAACCTTCAAGCAATAACCGTTTCTCTGCTGCGCAGAAAAACTGGGCGTGCTCTTTGGCCATGATGAGCAGCCAATAGCAGTGTTGTTGATCAGCGTTTCTACTATTGATACATCTCCCCTTTAATGCCAATGCACGTACACGCAATCATCTCAGATGACTCAATCCAGCGATCCTAAACGTAAACGGCAGGTGTGTTCGAAGAACCAAATTAGCCAGATCATGATTAGCCAGATGAAGTCATCTTGGATGTGTCATTTGATCTCGGATGTATTAAGCGACGTACAAAGAATACCCCCCAGATGCGGGAGGAGTGTTCAAATTGTTTACTGAACCATATACGTAAAGCCATGAATACAGAGACATGCTGCAACATAATGGTGCACAGGAACAGCACAAAGGATATATGTATTATACTGTGCTCTTACCATGGCACAGACACAAATTAACGTACAGAGCATACGCCTGGTTCGACTGCACACATTCCATTATGTACGACACATTAACGAGGTGAAGACTCAATCAATAATGAAACTTGCAATGAAATCACAACGTACTGACACATGACTAAACGTATACTCTCCTGACAGGGAACAGGTCCATAATTACACGCGCCGACCGTTCTAGATCACTGGGATTAAACAGGCATCTTGATTACTCATCATGCGCCGGTGTGGGAGTGTCCCATCCATGCGTAATGAGTAACCAAGTGCCTACTACAATCCCAGTGCCAAGAGGTCAGCGCATAAACAAAACACATTGAAATATTTATACTACATACATACATACGTACTAGACAGATAAGGTTTTTCTGAATTATTTGAATAACAACTTGCGAGGCCATTTGATTAGATGGTAGACAGAAGTTAAGGTGATTGGCACATGTGCTCACATGAGACTTCTAATGTTGTTGCTTTTGTTAAAATAACCTATTAACATACCACGTTACACTTAATCAGGAGCAAGGATACCTAAACATATGGCCAAAGCAGGCCTGTGCCCGAAGCACTGGAGCCTCATCCATCTATTTACCTCAGCTGCCAGCTTTACATTTGAGGCATTTTCAGTAGTGATGCAGATTAACTGTTCCTCCTTTAAACCCTATGCAGTCAAAGCTTCCCTTAGCCCATGTGGTCTTTGGGAATAAATGCTGTTTGTAGACATTTCATGTTCAAATTTAAATCTGCATCAATTTAATGTATAGTCAGGGTGTCTGCAGGAGGGCTGCAGCTATCGATTATTTTAGTATTCGAGTATTCTACCGATCATTCCATCGATTAATTGAGTAATCGGATAAGAAATACTTTTGTCTAATTGAAGGGCAATAATATACAATACTTTGTTCTGAAAAACCAACATTTTTATTGCCTACATTGCTTACAATATCATCTCTCAAAAAACGAAATATTAACTGCAACTAAGTGGCATATTACATTGGTTTTTAAAGAAAACACATTCTGAAATGCAATAACAACCTCAAGGCATACATTAAGTTGTGCAACTTAACTCCCAGAATTACAGGTTTCAACCTGAGGCTGATCTGTATATAGGCCTATAGGCTATGTATATATTAGTTACACTCAAACTATTTTAATTTATACATTTGATTACAATGTCATACAGCTCTGTTACACTTATGCTAGTATGTAGATCGTTAATCAGCTGTTTCTCTGTGAAGAGAGAGAGAAATTGGTGTGCAACGAAGCTAGCCTGGAAAAATCCAGACCCAAATCCTGAACGATTAAGGGTCTGGGTTCGAGTAATGTAAATGACTTAACTCGAGGTGCGGCACCAAGCGTGCATTTGAAAATCTCACTGTACGCAATTGGATAACACTATGACCAATCACCAGTGGGTTTTCACTAACCCTATGGCGGAGCCATATCCCCATTATCAGTGCAAATGGATATGGACTAGTAATGACATTTTGAACATGTTTAGTGGCTCAAAGCACGCTTTTTAACTTGCCCCGTAAATGTGTAATTGTTGTCTATTGGCAGAAAAAGGTAAACACGGTTTTGGCAATACAGATTGATTGAGTTATTAACGCTACGGACAACACTTCTGATATGCAAACAACAGAGCTACGTTTTGAAATCGCCCGGAATTCTCCTTTAAGTTTGTGCCGCGGATTCCCCAAATGCTTTGCGAGAATATGTCATGATGACGACACATTAGCAATCTCTATACTGACCACAAGAAATATATGTTTCAGTAAACAGAGCTGCAAAGACACAAATAAAATCTTAAGACTCAAATAGACGAAGTTGAAAAGCTAACGAAGGAACAAAGTAGCTGCGTTGCTTTGTGGTAAATTTTACAGCTGCCGTTTTACAGTATGGATTGGTGCTGCGTTCCAGACAATTTGTAGCCCGTAAGTTACGACTTAAAGTCACGACTTATAACTTGGTAGCGTTCCAGGCAACAACAATTCTACGTTGACATTAGCTAGCACTAGCTGATACTAGCAATTTCTAGCAGGCGATCTATTTTGGGCTTAATTTAATAAACAACCTGTAGTAGTACACAGGTGTATGTGTATTGTTTTGATTACAAAGTGTGGAATTACTTTAAATTGCCTATTTATGTATATTTCACCCAGTTAACCATCGGCGTCTGTACAGAATCAACAGGGGTCGCCAATGTTGTTCATACCAGTACCTGGGAGTACAACGATCTGGTACGAGTAGTAAATTACGGGTTTGACTGCCATTCCAAGACACTTTCACGGGTAGAAGGTTGTGAAAACACGAGTTACGGGTTGCCTGGAATGCACCAGTATGTAATGGCATGTGCTATTTTGTTGTACCGCTCCGAGCTCGAAAGATATGAAGTTGCACTGTCAAATTTCTTTAATAGCCGACTGCTCTCCCTCCGCCATCTGCATCTACCAATAAATGCCACGAGATACCACAAATAAGACCTCGCTGACAGTATTGGCTGAGTGAGTTTAGCTTTCTGGAGGGACTAAAGTGCACTTGTGTGTGTCATTCGAAGACCAGACAAAAAGATGCATACTTACAAAATGCAAAGTGCAAACCAATTGTTTTTGCTATATTATCGTACATTGCGGTTGTTAAAAGCTGAAATTCAAATCGTGATCAAAATTTGAGTAATTACACAGCCCTACATGTGCAACATGTGTTCTTTTTTTAAATTACATGTTTGAGGAAAAACTGGAAATCAAAAGTATGCATAACCTTATTGGAAATGCTGCTTTTGTTTAAGGAAATTCTTTTAAAGACAATTCTTTTAATATATTTTACTGTGTAATAATCTTAATGAATAATATTTAGAAAAACAAATGCATAATCTTGCAGTTAAATTAAAAACAAATCTTTCAATCACTTGGTTAAAATGCAGTATGTGACTTTTCAGATTTTGAAAGCTTACAATGAAGCTTACAGACAATGAAAAGCTACAGTAGGCCATTTTGCCTCTGTACTCAACATATTTCAAATTACAATGACACAAATGACTAAGTGCAGACTCTCAGCATGTCCAAGACATAAAAACCCCTCATTTCGCAGATAAGCCAGGTTAATCTTTTCTCCGTCATTTTTTAGGAAGAACGTGCTTATTAAACAAAAAAGGCTGATGCAATAGAGTACCATTACTCCAAGACGGAATTAGAAGAGGTTAAAGCAAAAAGCATCCTGACTGGGAATGGATGCAAAAGGATAATTGAAAAATCTAAATAACCTTGAGGTGAGACAACTCTTTTCTAAATTCTCTATGTATCCCAGAGAATGTGACAGAACTATAGCATCTGGCAGGATGCCACACTGCAGCTTATCAACCAGATAAACCAGCATTTTCATCCTTTTCAGCTGCAATGGTGCCAGCTTTTA
Source organism: Umbra pygmaea (assembly GCA_016801145.1). Taxonomy (NCBI): domain Eukaryota; kingdom Metazoa; phylum Chordata; class Actinopteri; order Esociformes; family Umbridae; genus Umbra; species Umbra pygmaea. Next base: position 6,511 of record JACXGM010012108.1, read on the forward strand.
AAAGATGCAAGGAGATACAGAAACTAGATACAAACTGTGACATTACACTTGAACTTATATTCTTACTGTAATTTTCTAAATTAATTGAAAGCATCTAAAGATTCTTTCATGGCATCACTCTGAACATGAATCAATTGAAAGAATGCGCAAACCTATAAAGGAAATTATTTTATGAGTGTCTGAAAATGGGACATGTATAATAATTAAATGTATAATACATGCTACTACAAACATTAAAAAATCATTTTTTCATAAATCATGAAATTGTATTATTTGTGTTTTAACAAGATGGAAAACAGCATCAAGTAATTTGGGTCAACGTGAACCAAAACCATTGAAGAAAAAACGGCTTTATTAATGTCTTTACATCAAGTTTGACCGCTCCTAGTACCCATATCGTACCCATACCGTAAGTGCACGATCAGGCGCACACACAAAAGTAAAGTGCGGCTGGCTTGACCGTGTATTTTCGAGGCGTGGCTGGCTTGACCGCAGTGTTTAGCCCATCACTAACTGGCTTGACCGCAGTGTTTTGCCGATCAATAACTGGCTTGACCGCAGTGTTTTGCCAATCACTAACAGGAACTGGGCAACGGATATATTACATACTGTGCTCTAACGCAGCAAAGACGCGAACGCGATAGTAACATACAGAGCGTACGCCTGGTTCAACATACACATTTTGTTTCAAAAGGGCCTACGACACAATGGTGAAGGCAATCAATAATTATAATTAATAATTATTAATATTAAAATATTATTATTGATACTTACGTCCACCAGATCCCAAACGGCCAGGGCTAAAAACGTTATACTCCAACACATACGACAGGGATAAATCCACAATTGCACGCGCCGACCATTCCGGAACAGTGGGACTGAATAGACATAATTGATTACTCAAAACCGAGCGGTGTGGGCATTTACCCAATGCACCATTCATGCGTAATGGGTAAACAAGTGCCCACCACTCACCCATGCAGTGCCCAGAGGTCGGTGCGTTAAACAGGCGCGTTAAACACAACACATTCTGTATCGACAATAAACCATACACACAACATTACCTAAACATAATCATTCCCCACACCATCAGTTCTTTGCCACGACAGCCTATCAAACCCTGTCTGTCTTGTCACATCACAACTTATTTTAGGGATACATGTATGTATCACCAAATGTTTTTTTTTATTTTGATGGAAATCCCTTTAAATATATTTATATTATAATTTGGTTTAGTCCATCTTTCCATTTATTTATTTTTTCTTTTCAGTCGAATCGTAACTGACGATAGATTTAAGATTCGCTTTGACCCCGGGATGTTTAAACAATTCACAATGTTCTATACAGTATATTGGCTTTTTCTTCTTTAAAATACAGTTTCTTGAATAAGGGACGTTTCTGCTAGCTACACATATTTCCATAAACAAAGCACAAAGTTTGCATTGACTTTCTTAAACAAAATATATTTTCATAAACCAATAAGACACAACTTACCTATAGACGAGATTCTAGCTGAATGGAAAGCCTCCCGTGACCGATCAGTGGTACATGGGATGAACCACTTGCAAAAATAGTGGCAAATATGCATACAAATTATTTTTATCGTATCTGAAAACATTTATGGCAGCACAAAATATTTTTGAGAAATGTATATCACCAATATTATCAAAAGTGTTATTTTGATGCCATTACCTTTAAATATATTTATATTATGATTTGGTTTAGTCCATATATGACATTATACCCCCTGTTTGTGTTGCAGCACCCCCTGTTTGTGCTGCAGCACCAACTGTTTGTGCTGCAGCACCACCTGTTTGTGTTGCAGCACCCCTGATTGCAAACTGCCATGACAATAAAATGATAGCTTATAAATATCTGTGGTTGTTGTTTCTGTTCCATAACATTTTGTATGTCATGTCTGAGGTGTGGGATGAAGAGAGGGCCAGTTAGATTTGTCTTGACGCAAATCACACAATTACGATTCCGCCTATGCACTCACGGCCCGGGCCCACACAAAAGTTGCACAACTACTATATCAGCTATGAAGGTAGATTGCTGACATAGTGATTTCCATATGCAAAACAGATTTGTAGTTGTAAACGGCAATGTGCAAGTGTGTAAGTTATGATTTGTGAAATTTTTGCAACATAGTCTCAGATGTGTAGACAATATTCTGAATTTGGACAAACTTGTAAATTTATTCACAATCAGTGATGTGGCGCACTACTTTGACAAAAAGATTTGCAGATGTGTAAACAGCAATTTGCAAGCAAAAATAGATTTGTAGATGGATAGGGTGCGCTGTCAGCCTGGGCAGTGTGAGGTCATGGGCACTGTGGCTTTGTGGGTGGGACTTAGAACTATAGTTGGTTTTCTAGCGATTTCGGGCAGTGTGAGTTCAGCGGGCACCAGGTCTGTGGGGTAACATTAATTACAGATTTTGTTACATACATACATTAGATGTGTTTATTAATCACAATACAAAATTGGTTAATACCAATTCATTTGTCCTTCATCTGCTTTTACTCTTCCACACACTGATTAACATAATCACAACCTATTAATCTAGACCTTTTATCTTCGATTTCAATGTGTGTTCATTGCACATGAACAACCTCAGGCACAGGTACGATGTGGCAGGCTAAGCATGGGAACTATGAGGAGCTTGTGCCATGATTTCATTGACTTTCACTGTTACCAAGCCGAGGTTGAGCGTATCTGAGACCACCACGATATGAGTGTATCAACAAATATGCAGTAGAGTTACAGTCAAATCTTCGCGATTTGGTTTATGTTTATTAACCACAAATTCGAATAGCTTAATACCCCTTCATTCTTCATCAGTCTGCTATCAATAATCAGCTTGATTAGTAAAACCCCATGCCATGAATTTAGATTATTCATTTTAATAATCTACATGTTCATTGGAATAGGAGCGTCAAGTACAGGTTTACAATCTCCAATGGGGTAATGTAAATTGGCCAACATTTGATGTTTGCTTATTAAACATTATGACCCTTCCTAATTAACAAATATGTGGTTTATAGTTAGTTTTTGTGAGGTGCCATTAGGACCCACAAACTTCATATAGACCACAGGCCTCACAGTGCCCACAAGCTTCATATTGACCACTGGCCTCACAGTGCCCACAAGCTTCATATTGACCACTGGCCTCACAGTGCTCACAAGCTTCATATTTGCACATGCCTCACAGTGCTCACAAGCTTCATATTTGCACATGCCTCACAGTGCCCACAAGCTTCATATTTGCACATGCCTCACAGTGCTCACAAGCTTCATATTTGCACATGCCTCACAGTGCCCACAAGCTTCATAGTGACCACTGGCCTCACAGTGAAAACTATTTCCTCTTATGCTTCTGTACGCCAGATTGATGTTGACTCTTTTCTGACATTTCTTATAAGCAACCTTCAGCAATTTGAATCATTTCATGTGTAAAATGATTTTCCCTCTAACATATTAGAGTCTGCAGCAGTCAAGTGTCAATAATTGTCAAGTGTCAAGTGCATGTCTAATGACCAGCATGCATGATGTTCAGGGACAATCAAGACAAAAATTTAAAACATACACTAAACTTTTTTTCTTATATACACTGGGATTTACCACGATTTCCTTCCAGGTTTTTGTTATGCCCTTAAGTTCTTCCTGTATTTAGTGTTTGTTCCCCCTCTTTTATCACATGGTTTTCTTTGTCCAATCCCCTTAGTTACATCCCTTCACAGATGCACCCCCTCAGTAATCAGTTTCCAATTTAAGTTCTCATTAGTCTAGTTTTTGTTGCTGCTCATTATTGCTTATTCAAGTGTCTGCCTTTAGCCTGTTCCTGTGGTCTTGTGAGTACTCAGTATCCAGTTTATTCTAGTTCCCTGGTTTATTAGAGTTTGCCTCATTTTTTTTCTCTGTTCTGTTTTGGTTTTTGTCATAGTCCTACATTAAGCTTGTTTTTTGTATGCATTTATTCTCCTACGGGAGGAATTAAGTTTCAAGAATTTTAGTTTAATTTCTTTTTCTACGGGATTGTCTCAGATTGTCTCTTAAAAAATGAATCCTTATACATTTTCCTACCTGGCTTACGGTCTGAGTCTTAGTATATAAGCGTGACAGAATGAGCAGCCAACTTACATATCCTCCCTACCAGAGGATGAGAGGGGGACTCTAGTTCAGAGGAGGAGGAAGAGATGGACCTACCGTGGAACCTATATGAGGCCTACTATCATGACCTCCCTTCCATCAATGAACCAATAGACGGTGACATCATCCTTCCTCGGAGAGTCTTTGAGACTCCTATCCCTTTCAAGGTTCCCAAGATGGCCACCAGCCCGAGTCCCAAGATGGCCGCCAGCCCGAGTCCCAAGATGGCCGCCAGCCCGAGTCCCAAGATGGCCGCCAGCCTGAGTCCCAAGATGGCCGTCCAGCCCGTGTCCCAAGATGGCCGCCAGTCGGAGTCCCAAGATGGCCGTCGATCTGTGTCCCAAGAGGTCACTTCCCCGCCAAGCCTCGACCACAAGATGTCGCTCCCCCGCCAAGCCTCCACCATAAGAGGTCGCTCCCCCACCAAGCCTCGACCACAAGAGGTTGCTCCCCCGCCAAGCCTCGACCACAAGAGGTCGCTCCCCCACCAAGCCTCGACCACAGAGGTTGCTCCCCCACCAAGCCTCGACCACAGAGGTTGCTCCCCCGCCAAGCCTCGACCGCAGAGATCGCTCCCCCGCCAAGCCTCGACCACAGAGGTCGCTCCCCCACCAAGCCTCGACCACAGAGGTTGCCCCCCAGCCAAGCCTCGACTACAGAGGCTGCTCCCCTGCCAAGCCTCGACCACAAGAGGCAACAGTTTTACCGTAGTTTTACAGAGACAACAGTTAGGCTTTATTCTAACTTTATTTATAACTCTAGGCTTTATTCTGCCAACGGTAAATATGGGAAGTGAAGAGAACTGGTGGTACAAAAACATAATAGAAACAAAAGCATCCCCACCCGCTACCTATCCTAGCTCCCACACACAAAACAAGACAATCTGGCACACGGTCATGGTGCCCTACCCAAACATACAGCAGGTGGCCCAACCAGGTTTAACTATTGTGCCTAGACAGAAGACTAACCCTGTGTGTAGAAATGTAGACTCCAGAGCAGGCTAAACTACTCCTCACTTCCTGTGAAAAGAACTAACAAAAAATTGTTAATAACAAATATACAATAGACACAATACTAAATATAAACACACACTCTATTAGGCTTAACTACTCATACCACTAAACAAGGAAAGCTCTCACTCTAAAACTACTAACTAATTAAAACATACTCTCTCAAAAAAGAACAATGCAGCCCCAAAAAGTCAACCTCAGAGAGAGAGAGAGAGAGAGAGAGAGAGAGCACTCAAGTGAGACCATCCAAGTGGCCACAAACACTACCAAACAAGAGTCTCAAAAACAGAGTGGCAAACACAGACTATCTAGATCCTCCCAGTGGCATCAAAGAGTCTGTGTCAACTGTTGCGGTTCTCAGAGAAGCATTGATCAATAGCATAGACTGTATATATCACTGGACGTAACATGTGTGATGTCACACATTGGTTTGTGAACATCTGATTTGGGTCATTGAATTTGTTACGGGCGCAGACATCTTGGTTCCCGATTTGACGATTTTAGACGAGAGGGAGGATTAATCTAGCTAGCTAACTGATATTAACCCAGTTACTCCTAAAACGCCTACTAAAAACTCTGAAAAAAATACAAACAATTGTCAACATCTACTAATGTACACATTATTCAAATAATTTTCAGAATCAGATGGGGAAGAAAAAATATATAAGACCCAGCCACATTTCATCTTCAATGCCCTTGCTGATGGAAGGAGGTTTTCACTCAAAATCTCATGATACATGGCCCCATTCATTCTTTGCTTTACACGGATCAGTTGACCTGTTCCCTTTGCAGATAAATAGGCCCAAAGCATGATGTTTCCACCCACATGCTTCACAGTAGGTATGGTGTTCTTTGGAAGCAACTCAGCATTCTTTTCTCCTACAAAATTTTGGTAAAAAAATATATGACATTCTCCCAATCCTCTTCTGGATTATCCAAATGCTCTCTAGCAAACCTCAGATGGGCCTGGACATGTACTGGCTTAAGCAGGGGGACACATCTGGCACTGCAGGATTTGAGTCCCTGGCGGCGTAGTTACTGATGGTAGCCTTTGTTACTTTGGTCCCAGCTCTCTGCGGGTCATTCACTAGGTCCCCCCGTGTGGTTCTGGGATTTTTGCTTACTGTTCTTGTGATCATTTTGACCCCACGGGGTGAGAACTTGCATGGAGCCCCAGAACTAGGGAGATTATAAGTGATCTTGTATGTCTTCCATTTTCTTATAATTTCTCCCACAGTTGATTTCTTCACACCAAGCTGCTTACCTATTGCAGATTCAGTCTTCCCAGCCTGGTGCAGGTCTACAATTTTGTTTCTGGTGTCCTTTGACAGCTCTTTGGTCTTGGCCATAGTGGAGTTTGGAGTGTGACTGTTTGAAGTTGTGGACAGGTGTCTTTTATACTGAGAACAAGTTCAAACAGGTGCCATTAATACAGGTAACGAGTAAAGGATAGAGCAGCCTGTTAAAGAAGAAGTTACAGGTCTGTGAGAGCCAGAAACCTTGCTTGTTTGTAGGTGACCTCATACTTTTTTTCCGCCGTAATTTACAAAATAATTCATATTTTTTTTCCTAATTTTGTCTCTCATAGTTGAAGTGTACCTATGATGAAAATTATAGGCCTCTCTCATCTTTTTAAGTGGGAGAACTTGAACAATTGGTGGCTGACTAAATACTTTTTGCTCCACTGTATGTCTGTGATTGATGTGATTTTCAGCAAACCATGGTACATTTGGATGGTCATGTGGTCTTTAAAAAAATCAACAAGAAACATCTCATGTGTATATGAAACAATGACAGTGCTGCACGCATCATGAAAACGATGACACATACAAAATGCTGCATCGCACAGCAGCCGGTTCTGAGTTGCGTAATAAAGTAACTGGTGGGAGATGTAATGTTTCGCCGTGCAACATCAGTCACAAATGGGTTAATTGGAATGCTAACAAAAAACCGCATTAAACAAATTGTTAAACAAAATGTAACGTTACTTACCAGAAAAACTGAACTGCCAACTCCTTTTTGAGTGTCTTGTTGTACAACTGAACGCCATAGCCACGGCCTAATCGCCCCTTTGCTTTATTATGGATATTAAAATCAATGAGACCATAATTCAAAAAATTTACATCATTATGTATTGCTGAAGGCTTAAATCTAGCGATTGAGAGCATATACTCATTATGAAAATGTTTACTGAGGTAATAAATCAAGTGAGAAGTGTCTCTCATTCTCATAGACTATTACAGAAACCGAGCTCTTTTGCAACCAGATCTATCGCCCCCAGCTGGAATTCAGATAGAATGCAGGTTTAAGGCACTTCCGCATTTGCGTCACTGTGAAAAATAGTCAGCGCACTGGCTGGCGATATGGGGCACTCATCGACACACAAGCTGAGCGGCACCACAGTGACTAGCTTACGTGTCGTCAGTTTATATATATATGTGTATATATATTAATAACCTGCGTGGCAGCCGTCAGAGAGGTGTCGATCAGGCGTGACGGTCGTTAGTGCACTGGCAGGCGATATGTGGCACTCATCGACACCCAAGCTAAGCGGCACCACAGTGACTAGCTTACCTGTCGTCAGTTTATATATACACTCACCTAAAGGATTATTAGGAACACCATTCTAATACTGTGTTTGACCCCTTTTCGCCTTCAGAACTGCCTTAATTCTACGTGGCATTGATTCAACAAGGTGCTGAAAGCATTCTTTAGAAATGTTGGCCCATATTGATAGGATAGCATCTTGCAGTTGATGGAGATTTGTGGGATGTACATCCAAGGCACGAAGCTCCCGTTCCACGACATCCCAAATATGCTCTATTGGGTTGAGATCTGGTGACTGTGGGGGCCATTTTAGTAGAGTGAACTCATTGTCGTGTTCAAAAAACAATTTGAAATGATTCAAGCTTTGTGACATGGTGCATTATCCTGCTGGAAGTAGCCATCAGAGGATGGGTCTATGGTGGCCATAAAGGGATGGACATGGTCAGAAACAATGTTCAGGTAGGCCATGGCATTTAAACGATGCCCAATTGGCACTAAGGGGCCTAAAGTGTGCCAAGGAAACATCCCCCAAACCATTACACCACCATCACCCGCCTGCACAGTGGTAACAAGGCATGATGGATCCATGTTCTCATTCTGTTTACGCCAAATTCTGACTCTACCATCTGAATGTCTCAACAGAAATCGAGACTCATCAGACCAGGCAACATTTTTCCAGTCTTCAACTGTCCAATTTTGGTGAGCTCTTGCAAATTGTAGCCTATTTTTCCTATTTGTAGTGGAGATGAGTGGTCCCCGGTGGGGTCTTCTGCTGTTGTAGCCCATTCGCATCAAGGTTGTGCATGTTGTGGCTTCACAAATGCTTTGCTGCATACCTTGGTTGTAACGAGTGGATATTTCAGTCAAAGTTGCCCTTCTATCAGCTTGAAGCAGTCGGCCCCTTCTCCTCTGACCTCTAGCATCAACAAGGCATTTTCGCCCACAGGACTGATGCATACTGGATGTTTTTCCCTTTTCACACCATTCTTTGTAAATTCTAGAAATGGTTGTGCGTGAAAATCCCAGTAACTGAGCAGATTGTGAAATACTCAGACCGGCCCGTCTGGCAACAAAAACCATGCCACGCTCAAAATTGCTTAGATTACCTTTCTTTCCCATTCTGACATTCAGTTTGGAGTTCAGGAGATTGTCTTTACCAGGACCACACCCCTAAATGCATTGAAGCAACTGCCATGTGATTGGTTGAGTAGATAATTGCATTAATGATAAATTGAACAGGTGTTCCTAATAATCCGTCAGTTGAGTGTATTTGTATTTATATTAATAACCTGCATGGCAGCCGTCAGAGAGTTGTCGATCAGGTGCCAGTGAGGCGGTCGTCAGTCGCAGTCTGTGCAGGAGCTTGGCACTGGCAGGTGATACGTGGCATTCGTCGACACCCGAGCTGAGCGGCAGTGACAACTGTACCTGTCTTCATCTGCCTAGGTTGTCTGTTAACTGGGTGGGGGCGGGGAATCAGCCAGGTGGGGTCAGCTCCTATAAATCAATTTTTATTGCAAACTGGGAGAACGTCATGGTGGGAACTCAGAACGACTTCAGACTCAGAGACATTTACGAGCAGACAGTTTTTCTAAAGCCAAAATATCTATTAACAGAGCTATGGCTTAGCAAACTGACTCCTGAACGGATCTGCAAAATGAATCCAGATCGGAGTTCACTTGCACAGTTTGAAAGTGAACTCCGATTTGCATCCGTGATGATACCTCCGGGGCGGAGCATTCAAAGTAGCATAAAATAAAATCACAAAACACAAGAAACTATTTCTTTTCATTCACAATTTTTTTTTGTTTTCTTAAGACCAAACCACAGGCTCTAGCAACTAAAGTAGGCAACTATTTAACAGATAAAATATTAAATAAATATTGTGGTATTTAAAAACAAACTTTTCAAAAAATTTGAAAGATAATTAAAATTAAAACATAAATACCAATTATATACAACAATATATTCCTAAACCAGATTTCTAGCTCCTATTTAAATGGGATTCTGTTTGTGTGTGACTGTTTCAAACAAAGCATTAACCATGATGCAGAACAGTCAAGATGATCAGGTTTGCTTTCTTTGTGATAACATATCTCCTGAATCTGACCTACGAGGTAATGACAATGCACCAGAATGACAGACTACATGAATGTGCACAAACACTGAATGATGGTAAATTATTGGCTCAACTATGTGGTGCTGATGCCATTGCACAGCAGCTTAAATACCATAAATGTCTAAAATTCATCTTTACAACAGAGAGAAACTCCACCTCAGAAGGCTTGAGAAAGAGTCACAGAGTGAAACGGTTCAACCAGCCATCTTTCTGAACTGGTCACCTATATTGTTGAAACCAGTCTAAATTCTGATGGTCCTTCCACCTTCCGTCTCACAGAAATGTGCAGCCTGTACCAGCAGCATCTAGATCAACTGGGGGTACATTCCCCTACAGTTAACTCTACTAGACGAAAGGAAAAGCTGTTGGCTGAGATCCCTGAACTCACGGCTCACAAACAGGACAGAGATGTGCTCTTGGCTTTCCAGAAAGATGTTGACTTGGATCTCTCTCAAGCGTCTGAAGACTCAGGTACTTATCATGGCCAAGGCTGCAAAAATCTAGAGAAGGCATATTCTGGATCATCAGTCAAGATTTGATGGAACATTACATGAGGGATGTATTAAAGCTGCATTGTGTAAGATCTGCTCCCATCTGCTGGTGAAAATGTATATGACAAGCAACATTAAGAAACAATAAGAGCATGTGATAGCAAAAATAATAATTTTACTTGTTTTATTAATAAAAGTAACAAATATGTTTTACACACAATTTGATTGAATATATTGTCAGTGTCTCATGTGAAAACACGATTACATTTGAAAAACATTCACTAGAGTTTGTTTTATTCAAACAGAATACTAATTTTAGCAAAACATGAACATGGACATGCAATGAATAAACAATGATTATTGCAATGAACCACGAGCGCTAATATTTTGAAACGAAAAATCCCTGTTTGTGTTGCCAGCCGAACGTTCTTGACTACTTTATAGCTTGAGCCAGCGCTACTATTACATGTCCTTGAGAACAGGCATGATCTTACATCTTCAACAGAATTTGAAATTTCCCGGCAGTCGTGAGTAATCTCCCCCTGGCATTCATCACGGTGCCACTTGTGTAAAAGCGCGAATGGCCGAGCTTGAATTTCCAGGTATGTCCCTCTTTGGCTAATGTATTTTAAAGATGGAGGCGTAACATGGTGAGCGGCACGATTGCATGTATTGTGAATGGAAGATTCTACACTTACGAAAATACTTTGATTATTAGGTGGAAGTAATTACACATGAATGAGCACATATTTGTGAAAGAACAAAGGTTTTTTTGCTAAGAATCAACTCAAAGAAATACACAGTGGAGCTTTAAAGAGGCCATCTGACTGGGGATGGAAAAACCTTGGTGATCAATAGGGGGTCTTTTGGACAGCAAATGCACCAGTTGCACAAAGTTGTGAACAACTAGCAAAGTGTGGCTGCAAATAAGAGTGCTGTGGAAGATGCAAATGTTTTAGATTGCGTTTCATTTGCACAGAACTGTGCAATTGCAAATGTGAATAAAAAAGTAAGTAGCCTTTCGTTGGGCCAATAGCCGATCTGCTCTAAAAAATATGGATTTTACAGTGATGTTCATCATGGTTTACAAGTATTTTTTAATAATTAACAAAAACTTTAACATACATTTTTGTATTTTTTGGCTCTATATGACATCATGCATGAAAATCATTGTCACAAAAGTTTGGGTTTGACATATTCTTGTAGCCAACAGTTTTCTGAATCCAAAACTAAGAAAACACAAAGGTTTTCTGTTTCAGAAACCAAAATATCAACATAGTGCCAGGTGGACTTCAAACCCCTTAGAACTTGAAGGTTTCATTATATTTGAAAAAAAACATTTTGTGACTCAAATAAATTTCCATATGTGCTGTTGTCTTGATTCACAGGTTTCTGTGAGTATGCTAAATAGTCTTGAAACAAACAGTAGTCAGAGACGCAGCTTGTCAACAGGCAAACCAGGCAACCGCTTGGGGCCCCAGGCCGCTAGGGGGCCACAGAGGGCTGACAAACCTAGGACCCCAACAGACTCTATAATCGGCCCTGAGAGTAGTAATTAAATTATGAGAAGTCAAGCAAGGAAATGGTCTTATAAAACAAAACTTTTATTTTCTGTAGGATACATACGTAACTGTGTAGGGAGCAGGGGTAATTTAATGAAATAACGTTTCCTATTTTTCGCGCATCGCTATAAAATGCAGCCCTTCACTTGGATTCATAAGCTCAATGTGGCCCTTAAGCAAAAAGGTTTGCCCACCCCTGCTTTACAGTGTCACTGAACCAATGTTGAAAACTGTAGGTCAATTAGCTAAATAAGTTATCCAGTAGAGGTCAGGGTTTGAAAGCACTCTTGGTAATGGACAGCTTTGGAAGCCTGCATTTTGCAACCTTTGGAAGAGCATGTGATAAAATAATGCTTAGATGTCTTTACAGTTTTTCCCCCCCAAATGTTAACAACTACAGGGATCAGTTCTCGGGGCGACAATATTTTCTGTATATATCAATGATGTTGCTCTTGCTGCAGGTGACTCGCTGATCCACCTCTATGCAGACGAAACCATTCTCTATACGGTTGGCCAGGCGTTGGACACTGTTAAAAAACCCTCAAGAAAGCTTTGATAACATAAATCATTCCTTCCGTGGCCTCCAATTACTCTTAAACACTAACAAAACTAAATATATGCTCTTCAACCGATCGCACTCTGCACCAGCCAGCCCAACAAGCATCACCACTCTCAACGGGTCTGTACTGGAATATGTAGAAAACTTCAAATAACTAGGGGTCTGGTTAGACTCTTCACTTTCCTTCCAGACCCACATCAACCAGCTGCACTACAAAATTAAATACAGGATTGGCTTCCTATTCTGTAATAAGGCCTCCTTCTATGGAGATAGATTTGCTTCAAAAATATTGCAAATGCGCAGACTATAAGTCACATATACATTCTACAATTTGTAAATAGATAACACGATGCACAAATAAAAGTAAGATCCACAAACAAATGTCTCATGATCTACAAATGTAAAACACAATACACAAATATAAATCACTATCCACAAACAAATGTCTTATGATCTAACAATATTAAACACAATTCACAAATATAAATCACTACCTGTAAAAAAATGTTTGTACTTTTTGTATTTGTGGATCATGTAATGTGTGTGGATTGGTTCCTATTTGTTTTCAACTTTTTGACTCAAGTTAAGCAATGTTTTTTTCTGCTAAATATTTACAAATGAACAAAATCTATAAACAAATACCTCATAATCTGTAAATAGGAAACATGGTCCACAAATATAATTGACAATCTGCAAACAAACACATTTTAAATTCACAAACAAATATGTTATGATCTGTAAATAAAAAAAGTTATCCACAAATATATCTTAAAATCTGCAAACAATTTCCATAACTTGAAGATATATTTGTGTGTGACATAATCAATACAAAGTGAAAAACTGAGTTTGTGGAATGTCCCTTATTCGTGGATCGCTAAATGAGTTTGTGGAACGGTTCCTGTTTGTTTACAGAATTTTGACGCAAATATTCCTCCTGATTTGTGTGAAACGATTTGTAAATGTTCAATCTCTTTGCTAGCCTTCTTGAAATCATATCTGACTCTGTTCCAGCCAATCGTGGATTTGCCCTAGGATTTAGGTCACTTCCTGTTTTGATACCCGCCTAGGTGTGATCTTGGCATAGTAACTACGCAGAATGTTTACGTTAAGTAAGATAGTAATTCGGGCAAATGGCTTGGTATCTAAGTAGCTATAATTACGTTTGACCCAGATTCGCCACGAAACTAATGGTTTTAGCAGTTGAATCAGTATTTTTTGTGTCTAAGTAACGTTTGAGACAGATACTTTTCCGTCTCGTGTCTGACTAACATTAAGCACTGTTGCCATGTTACTAGCTAGTTAAACAGCGATTGGTATACTTTATTAGTAAATCAAGTATTTTCTAGCTAGTTACTCAGTGAATCAGATCCGTGTACGGTTCGTTAATTGGTTACCTCATCTTAAATAGGATGACGGATAACCAATTCAGACCTCGTTTTCTGTTTTTTCAACCTTGGTGAAATTAACTGAAATCCTCACTTTTTTCATTCTCTGTTTTTCACTTATGGAATCAGAAAACGAGCACTGGAAATGGTTGGAGGGGAAAGTGGAGGAGCTGTCTTACAGGGTGCTTTCATTTAACTTTCATTAAGGCAACTTAACTGCTGTTAAAATGCCCCAAAGCAGTGAAGCTATTTGGGGAAGACCTTCCACGTTTGCAGAGCGTCTTAACAGGCATGCAAGCTAAATACAGTTGAGTGCCGTTTCTAAATAAAGTCTAATGGTTGTTGGAAAATTCTGCTAGGAAACTGAATAATGTTGTTAGCTACTGTACAGTTACATTACTGTACAAAGCTACGTTAACTAGCTAGCTAAGTCTAGTTAGTTAACTACTGTATAGACTAGCTGTGTGAATAACCAACCTACAATGTTAACTAGCTCTACTATTAGTACTAGTAGGCATGCTTGTCTTCTAGTCAACAAGGATTTGTGTAATGGTGTCAAAGATAGGTAAGTATACAAGTTTACATTATGCTTTTTTGATGATAATTTCTGATAGTTACTTCAATTGAATATGGGTGTTTGCATTTTGTGTTGTTGAGGATGCAGTGTTGCACTGTTGTGTGTGTTCCTATGAATTTACCATATTGAAGCAAAGTTGAAAGTTTACTAGGCCCAAGCTTTCAAATGGAATGTATTAATTGCTAAATAAATGTTATGGTGTCTGCTCCCTATAGGCTGGCTAAGACGACAAGGCTAACAAGGAAACAAAAAGATTGCAGAGCATCACCATCAGCATTCTAAATGACAGGTGTCACCAATACACTCAGAAATGTCTGGCATTCCTACTACTACCTAACACTGATGCCCTACCTCCCAGTTCCAGGGGACTTGTGCAAAGCAGTAGTGGTAACCAGACTGAGTGTAGCTCTGCCTCAGGCCTGTACAATAAAGTGGTAACCAGGCTAAGTGTTGCTCAGCCCCATGCCTGTGTCTTTTCTGTGTTTACTTTAAGGCCCATAATATATTGGCTTATGTTGGAGAAACAATCCACTGGCCTCTAAGATAGGGGAGTGGGAAAGGTGTGTGTTGCCACTGTGCTTAACCTGGAGGTTCTAACCTTTGTGTGTCTTTGTTTCTCTGTGGCAGGAGATGACAGCTGGAACTCTTATAAATTCCAGCAGAGCAGGACCCTGAGAACAGGAGTGGGTCTCAAACACATTCAGTGCTGGAGATCACCCTTAGCGTGGCAGACGAGGTAATGTGAAAGACACGGGTAAAGCCAGAATGTTGTAGATATTAATCTAGTACTCTACTACACTGTAGCCAAATCTAGACGTGCCTTCACATTTGAGCCATTTACTAGATCCTGAGCAACCTATTGGAGCAATTAGGGTGAAGTGCCTTGCACTAGGGCACAAATACTATTTGATCTAGATGGAGCACATTTCAGCTACATTATGGTTTCTCTCCCAGCATTGTAAACACTAGGACAGGGGTATTAAAATCATATCCTACGAGGTCCGAAGCCTGCTAGTTTTTTGTTCATTAATTGCATTCACCTGGTGTTCCAGGTCTAAATAAATCACAGGTCAAAGTGTTACAATGAAAATATTAAGTGGAACTGGCTTCGAGGTCCAGATTTGGTGATGAGGGCACAACAATGTTTGCTAAAACCCTGGCACCTAGACAGCTATAATGTCACACCTTTAAATAAATAATTAAATGTTGCTCTACCTCTTCTTCCTAGGTCCAGATGGCCCCTGTTATGTACTTGAGTTACCCAGATTGATTGTTGCTGTCTCCCCAGAAGTCTACAATCTTATCCCACCCCCCTTCTGCACAGCCAGGACATAACCTGAATGGGTCCTTGTGAACCAACCGTGAATGCTTACCTGCTATCAGAGCCCACAGTAAGCACATCCCTGACATCAGAAAATACAAATGTACAGAAGTAGGTCAGTGGTCAAATTCAGGGTCCATCACAATACATTTAACATGCATCCCACTCATTTGTTTTATTGAGTTGCTTTGAATTAGATTTAATAACATGTTGTTGGAACATGTAACCATCATTTCAGCTTGTCTAGAACACAAGGTATAAAAACCAAATGTCAATCCCACTTTGGGTTCATGTATTATATACAAACGAAATCCTCAGGTCTCATATGCTCATAGAATATTGAGGTATATGATGTAAGTCATGCTAATTCTAATGTTTCTTTTCTCCTGTTTATCCTAGGAGGACCAGAACCCTTGGAATAAGAAACAAGGACTCTTGGACTGCCCACAGCCTAACTGGCTGTGTTTGTGGTCTCCATAAACTTTTGTCATTTCCTCATCAGTTTATCCTGTCCAAGTCCACCTACTTGTGCTGTTCTTGATTTGCAAAAACTCAGGGTACACCCCAGCTTTGCCCATCTGTGCCCCATTGAGTGTGGACACCCTCTAGGATTCTTCTTAGGTTTTAGCACTAATAGATAGTTTCTCATTGCACTTTGGGCCAAGTATCTGTATAAGCACTTTGTGAAAACTGTTATTGTACAGTATACTTTATGGTAAATCTGATCAATTAGAATATGAGACCAATAACTTATGAGCTTTTTGTTAGGAGTGAGATTCAACACTGTAATGAGCTAATATATAATGTAATGAAATTATGAACATTTACCTGAAGATATTGTCACTGACTATTTACATCTCTTCAATTATTTAATAAAGATAACCTTGCTGCACTTTTTATTTTTTATATCACCTTCATTTAACCAGCTTGGCTGATTTAGAATAGTTTCACATTTGCAATGGTGACCTTTACAAGAGGAAGTGTAATGGTGCAAGATTACATTGTTACACATGAAATACACCAAAAGTACAAAACAATGCAAGTTATTCAGATTATATGGTAGGAAGTGTATATACAGGTTGTGCAATTGAGGTTTATTACAGCAGTAGATCAGTTTATGCAGAAGTGGCAGGGTAATTACAATTAAACAAGTAATACTTGATCATGCCTGTGGTAATGATAGTGCGAAAACTCAGTGTTGGGTAAAGCTACTTTTCAGTAGCTTGTAAATTCCAGTTACATGTTAGGTTCACAAGTTTTGGGAAGGCCCTAATTAAGACAATGATCCGGTAAATTGTGTTCATATCTTAAAAGTAACCTATAAAACAAATAGAAAGAGTAAAGAAAATATCAAACATGGTCACCAGTAAGATATGAACTCCATTTACCTGATCATTTTGTCTTAATTAGGTAATTCCCAAAACTTGTGATATCAACAAGTAACTGTAATGTAACTGTACAATCTACTTTACCCAACACTGAGTAGACTACATCTCATTTCCTAAGGAGAGAGTTTGAGACAGTTCTGTAAAGGACATTGTTGGAGCCAATTTCAGTTGAAAGATAAACAATTTAGTAATAGTTAAGTAAAAGAAATTACGACACCTAGGTGGACAACCACGGAGTATTCCTTCTTTTGAGAAATGGCCAGGCGTCTATTAATAAGGGACAACTGTGCTGGCCTTGATTGGCTGCAGAGGGATAATTTTTGTCAACCGTGCCGGTCGTGCTGTTTCGTAGGAAATATGTACTAATAGACAATTTGATTTAGGAACATTTTTCAATTAGACTTCACAAGGCCTATTTTATTTGAACTTTGTTTGAAAGCCCTTTTGTTTATTGTACATACATATTAGGCAGTTAACCCTAAATGCTGAGAGAAAGCACATTATGGAGAGTTGGTTCCTGATCATGGCGGACACAGACGTGCACGCATGTAGCTTGGCAGGTGCTGCGTGTTGTTTGTCTAAATCGTCTAAATCATCTAAGCTCAAGCCTTCACTACATCACTGGATAATAGTCCTATACGTTGTTGCGCTGGTGTTGCTGTCTGTGCGACATCGCTTTAACAAAGAAATAATCTGTGATGGCAGTAGTCA
>JACXGM010012109.1:0-10875 GCA_016801145.1 Umbra pygmaea
GAGAGAGAGAGAGAGAGAGAGAGAGAGAGAGAGAGAGAGAGAGAGAGAGAGAGAGAGAGAGAGAGAGAGAGAGAGAGAGAGAGAGAGAGAGAGAGAGAGAGAGAGAGAGAGAGAGTACAGAGTTAATCTTTGTTCACTGCACATTGCATGAAAATCGCACCTTTAAATTCTTTAGAGAAGCTGTGCGCCAGTTATTATTGTATTATGTCTTGCAGGCCTTTCATTCAGAAAGAGACTGTGCTACGCTTGATCAGTGTTTTGGAAGCGACAGCAAATGAAAGTGATTCACGTCAGCCAGGATAAGCAAACACCACTACCCTTCTAAATTCTATAAATAAGTGACAGGTGCCATTTTTAAAGGGTATGGTTCTCTAACTTGGATACGAAGCAGTTTGTGCACTGAATATTTCAATGCAAGGTCCCTCATAACCACTTAATGTTCAAATGTATATAACAACAAATCGCAAGTGAAATTACTTTAAAACAATGCTGTTTTGTTTTTGTACAGTAGGAACTATGAAGATAACTGCCCGATAAACAAATGCCTTTCAATTTTCTACCAAGGCATGGATTGTTAATATAATTATAGTATATCTTATCTGACTTAAATACCAACAAAAACTCAAACTAAAACATTATACAGTTTTCCTCCACTATTTATTTTCAATATAGACTCTTACAAAAGTATTCAAATCCTTTGAAAATCTTCATGTTTGGTTGCTTTATAGCTTGTAGTCGTGACACTTTGAAGTCAGAATTCATATATAATACAGTATATATGTGTACATATATTTTTTGTATTATGTATCTAAATATGTACAGTATGTCTCTGGCTTTTAGTCTGGAACAGGGCCGCCCATGGGGGGGAGGGGGGGGCAACTGAGAGGGGGGGCATGGAGGTCAGGAATACGTGAAAAGTGCCCCGGGGGAGGCCCATTCACTGGACTTTTTCAGGGGCCCAGACATTTCTGTTGGCAGTCCTGGTCTGGAATATTTGGATATAGATATATTATTTTTTTAAAGGAGTGATTGAGTACTGCTGGAGCACTAAACTCAGAGCACAGGTGTCAAATCAGTTCCACCAATTGGTTAGGATCTCACCTCATCAGCTTGTCTCAGTCTGAATTGGGCACTAATTGAAAGGAAAGACCAAACACCAGCATACACTAGGCCCTCCGTGGGACTGGTTGGACACCTGTGCTCTCGAGGCTTCCACCTATATTCATCCACCATTCTTCTAAAGCCACGGCTTTGTCACTATATAGTCATGTTGTACGTTGAAGACCTACTAAAAGGCGGATTCTCAGTATGTATTGTGATTTCTTTTTTTCAGGATTGTGCCTGAGATTAGCTCAATATATTTTGTGTTTAACCATGGTCACATCCCATCACAGCACTGGTCTTTAGTTCAGTTCAGAAGAATGGCAGGAGCATTGATATTTACACTGCCTTAGAATGCTTTAAATGTACTGTATTATGGGATAGTGAAATGAGTAGTAGACCAACCCCATATAATATAAATTTAAGAAGTGGCATTGACAAAGTCCAATATCCCTCATGTTTTAAATGTTATAATATAGATCATTACCTGTCTTGTTTATTTATTACATCCGGTTTCCTCATCTTTATCAAGGATTTCAATCATTTTAGAGGTGACAGTGTATAGGAAAACCACACACACACACACGCACCCTTGTCCCAGCAAGTGGGTCTGCTGTTTCTAACAGATGGCTCATCTTTAACTTCATTGGAGATGACGATGTCACCGGCAAACGCGATAAGTTGTCTCAGCGCCTGGGGAGACTGACTTCCATCAGTACCTAACAGCATATGGTGAAGGCACATTAAGAGCTCTCTCTCTCTCTCTATTTCTCTCTCTCTAAGTACGTCTGGTACTGCATCCTGGGCTCAGATCTTCGCTTCACACAGAGAAGGGGAAGCACCAAGCGTCGGATTCCAAGCTTTGGAGCTTTCGTCCCCTTTGCCTTGTTTGTGTTTCATTTCTCCTTTTCTTTTTTATTATTGCCAATGGGGAAACTTTTACAAAACACACTGAACTGAAGAGGTTTTTTTTGTCTTTCTCTGGACACAGTAGAAAGAAGGATTTCTTGCCGTTTGTGACGATGCCACAGCCAGAATTCGAAAGCACATTAGCGCGGACTGGCACGTCTTTCATCCAACTGTTTGCTTGTTACCTTCCCACTTTTCCCCCAGAGCATCACCAATAGGGAGGTACGCTGGAGTTGTTTACCGTCATCCATTATGCATTTTATTCCATAATGTGGAACCTAGTTGATGCGTCCAAGTCTCTCTGCCCCCCCGACCCCAGGCATGAAATTGAACACACTTCCACTTGAAACGGGCAATCTCTACACCTCTTATTCATCCTACGTCAGTATTCTGGACCAGACACACAGAGATATAGAGCTGTGCCTTGTTACCCAGAGTGCTTTCCACTCTGTAAATGTAGCTGGAT
Organism: Umbra pygmaea; assembly: GCA_016801145.1. Lineage (NCBI taxonomy): Eukaryota > Metazoa > Chordata > Actinopteri > Esociformes > Umbridae > Umbra > Umbra pygmaea. Next base: position 2,477 of record JACXGM010012109.1, read on the forward strand.
TTCGTGACATATACCACATTAACTCTTAATTTAGACTCATTCTTTTTAAACGTGCCCATAAGGAGGTATTTGAATCACACTGCTGTGTTTAATGTTCCCTTCATTCATTGCTGGCCACTTTGCGTCTATGTGTCATCTTGTCCGCTGTTTTGCCTTGGCTTTTATGCTCTAGTTGCGTGCTTAATAATTTCACTTTAACTCATGCTGTGTGCCCTTCGAAATGTATTTCTTTTCGATATGTCACAGCAAGGGTCCTCAAGCAATCTTCTCCCCCGGCCTTCTCTGTGTATCGTTAATCCAGAGTGGAGAATTTTATATATTTATTTTCGTACTCATGCTAATTAACAGCTCTTTAAAGCAAGACTTCTTTGTTCCCGTATGGTTTGACCATTAAGCGGAGACAGAAACAGCAAAAAGGTTGTGGCGTTTTGAAGTGAGCACCCGGTTGTGTCCTATGTTGGTTGTTGACATGTTACAGTAGAATCATTTTCAATCGTTCTTTTGATACTTTGGCATCAGCAATGCAGAACCATTAAAGGAAAAGTCACATGGTTAGAAAAGCGGATGTTATTCCATCCAATAACTAACCAGTGATTACAGATACATTTTAGGGACTTTATTAAATAAATATATACACTGTGAAATAAACAAATAAAATAGGTAATAAAGACAACATATTTAATTTTATTACTACATTTATTAGTTTAATTATTCCTATATCTAATGATTTACAATTTATTTATTTCATGGTTGCAATCATTGTGAAATCTGTCACTTTTACCCATCAAAGCTGGAAGGACGGTCTGTAACCTCTGATTGGACTGATCTCTAGCATGATCAGCCTCCAACCAAGTATCTACCTGCCTGACATTACCATATCACTGTTCGACTACAGCGTAGTCATGTCAACGTTTTTTTTTAAACAGAATTTCATCTATGTCCAGGTCTGATAGGGCCTTCTATAGGTCCATCAATTGGATCTTCTGCAATTCTTTTTGATTTGAGCTCTAAAGATTGTAATAATCTGCAATAGATAGCATTTTCCTCACCAAGGCTACATGAGTCTATGTAGTGTGCAAGTTAAGATTAGCATGTCCCAAACCATAGCATGCCAAAATAGTATGCTAAAAGTCCAGATATGGTCTACTATGACTGATGGAATTTGTAAAATGCATTGCAAACATGTATACTTTTTGCGGTAAATTTCCCCAGAAACATTTGCACAATGGAGAGTTTTCCTGACTTTGCACCATAAGATCGTTTTCAAAACTAGCATAATATGCAGAGTTTGCTGGGGCACTAGCTAAGCCAGCAACAACTGTACTTCATGAATATAACTAAATACATTTGTCTAACTGTTGCACAAAGTTACACATGTTCCACCAGCTAGCTACTTTTTATAAGTTAGTGGCTTCTTGCTAACATTATTAGAACAATGCCTATCATTGGCCACCAAATCAATTGTGTGATTTTAATGTGTATTTCAAGACAAAAGTTAATGACGTGGTAGTAGGTCCCAATACTGGCATACTACAGTATATACTTTGAAGTATTTACTTTACCATCATTAGTACAGTCATACCTGTAGTAGTTAGTATGCAAATTGAGGTGAAAACATTGTCATCTAGTGCACCACAGAATTAAGTCAATGCACCAATCAAAAACAGTATTTGATAGAGGCCGCCCTTACAAATTTGATGGGGGAAAGTGACAGATTCACTGACAGATTGAATAATGACAGATTACACAATGACTACAACCATGAAATAAATAAATTGTGAAATATTTAATTAAATATAAAAATAATTAAATAAATGTAGAAATACACCATTAAATGTTTCATTTTTTATTATTATTTTGTTTATAATTTAAATGATATGTTTCCCATTGTATTTAGTTATTTAATGGTGTATATATTTATTTAATGTCCCTACAATTCCTCTGAATGTCTAGATACAATTACTAACTCGCTATGACCTCTTCTGTAGCATGTCTTTTATGTGCATGAATACAAAACCAACAGTTGGCTGGCAGGATTGTTGGGGGTTGATGATATTTGGAAAGAATCCCCCTTTGCTTTCTGAAGGTCATATGTCATAGGTTATAGTGTGGCTTATCCATCTGCCATCCTGGCACCAGTCGATCTTTAAGCCAGACGGATTGGTTCAGTTGTTGCCAAGCAGACACATCCTGGTTCCAGTGATATTCCAGTCTTGAAGTGTTTGTCTATAGGCTGAGCACCCACTCTCAGTTAGGTCAACCATTTTGTACTCATAATGTTTCAACGCATGGGTGTCATTGCTTTCAAAAATTAGTTTGCGGTACCTATCAAAAATCGAACAAAACATTTCCAACATCATCTGGACCTTCTGTTCAGATTTTCATACGCTTTGAAAGTGCATGATTGAAAGGGACGCTTTTAGTGATGTGAAAATGACTCAACTTGGAGCGTTTCTAAAGCTGTTAAATCCTTATTTTAATCAACATCCACTACGTATACTAAGTCTATGAAGAATACTTTTATTTTTCTACATCCACACAGTACCTAGAGTAACATGGGGAGTCTACCCTAGCTAGTGTAAAAGAATGATTTTCTCCACACACTCTCCTGACATACTGTTCCAACACCAAAATAGAATGCCTCTGCCATAATTGGTCCACTGTGGCCTGCCACACATCGAACAGGGGCTATGGTGAACAAGATGATCCAGGTGCTACGGGAAAGAGGGTAATGTCCTTTTAATTCCCCAGCTACTGATTTAAGACTATATAGAAAGATGTTCGCTGGCTCCTTTTTCAATGTTACCATGACATTCTCCCTGGTCAAGTAACAAAATCGGTACAGTGCTTTGAATCTTCGCCCCTGGCCGGAACAGACCAAACCAAAGGCCACAGAATCGCCTCCAATTTAACTTGAGCTCAAACACATTGGTCAAACTAAAAGAACAGAATAATTATATTGTTTCCCAGTTTTCAAATTGGGTTAATGATATTTAACTAAATGTCCTCAAAAGCATCATGCCCATTTCAAAATAAAAGTGCATCCTCTGCTGTACATATGAATGTAAAAACTGTTTCTTTTGCACCAAATGATTTAAGGTTGTATTGCCTTAGTTCCCCCTAAAGAAAGGGAGGTACCTTCTTGGGCATTCTTGGGTTGGAGTTATTGCAGTTTGAGTAATATCATTGTGCATTGTGAACATTATTGCTCCACTGTTTTTTAGTTTTGTCATTAGGAGAATTTCATGTAAATCTTCAAGGTAATCCTGGCATAATTCTATAACAGAGCATGTTGGGGGGGGGGGGTGGCGGTAATACACATTTCTCCCATTATGTAAAGTTGATGTCTTTGTTTACCTACGGTGCTCAGCCTTTCTCCACTCTCTTGCTGCTGAAATGTAGCTGTGGCCGCTAACCGCTTCACTCGAAGGATGAGGAAGAAAGAAAAGCTAGATGTGCAGGAATAACAAGCTGACCAAGCACCATCTACAACACGGAATAATATCTCACACATGTCAGATTCCTCCCTCTAGGTTTCTACCGAACCGTACATCCCTCCATACCTATTTTTACTTTTCTGGAGACCACAATGCACTGTTTTATGTATAGTTTCCAGGGGTGTTGTTTGTGGTGTCTGTCACATAGCTAATTGTGGTAGTCTTAGTTATGACAGACACATATAAAAATAACCACACGAAAGGACATTTGTCTATGGTGAAATAAGGTGGTTGTCTGCTTAACTGAAATGCATCCATTGAAAAGATGTTTCATCCAAGAGGCTATTGAGACAGTTGAAACCCATCTATTGCAACAACTGTCTGATGGAACCGCTCCAGACTGAATGTGCTTACAGAATGGCACAATTTGAAATGATCAGTGGAGGAAAAAAAATGTGTTAACACCTAATGAAATTGACTACTACATGCGCACACAGTAGTTTTATACCATTGCGACACCCGCTCTAGTAAAAGACTCAATTCCGTTCCAGCGATACCAGGCAGTGATGGTCTCCAGTGACTGTTGGAGTCATCAGTGACTGAACAATTTTAATTATGCTGTTGGAACAGGTAATTTAGAAGGCAACCGTGCAGGGAGGCCAAAAAAGTGTTGGGTGAATTATGATTATATTAACATAATCTGCTCTTGTAAATTGGAACAGCAATAATATTAAGGGTGCATTGCTTTCATTCACTGAATCTAATTCCTCTCACATACCTAGCGCTTAAGCCCTAATGAGAAATAGGAAAACATTTTACAAGGCAGCGTTAGACACACTGCAGCCAAGTAGAGATTATCTCCTTGCTCTCTGAAATGAATGTCACTGTTGTAATAAAAACCAAAAGGGATTTAAAAGTGCATCATTATATTGCTGTTTTGGAGGAGACTGAATTCATGTGAGGTATTGGTAGTTGGAGGATTGTATAATGTGTTCAGGGTTGGAGTAAACCAAAAACATCATATACTGTACTCCTCTGCTGGCACAGTAAGGTTACAAGACAATACCTCAGAGAACTCTTGTCCTACTACCACCAAAGCAGTGGAACATGGTTCGAAGAAATTAAGGATTTGAAAATTTGAGCTATTGCGTAATATTATGAAATATGAATGAGACTATGTACAACAATGGATGCTTGCTAAACTAGTTTGTCCTTTTAATTCATGGTCGTCTTTATTACATCAAATGTCATAGTCATCATTGATACTGTTTATGGTGTTTTTTTGAGCATATGTGAAAGTAGACACAAGTTGTATCCGGATGTACTCACAGTGCCTTCCATAAGTATTTGGACAATAAAGTCAACATTGCAATTGTTTCTGTACACTCAAGGTATATGACAATATGGGCCCTATCTTACACCCAGCGCAATTGACTTTTTACACAAACGCATGTATAATTCCTATCTTGCACCCGACGCATATGGGACTTTTCCCTCCACAGACGCGCGTCTGTAAATTAGGGAATGAATTTGCGTTCGTTGGGCGGTTCAGCGAAAAGAAGAGGCGTGTTCCGGCGCAAACGTTCCCTGGTGCTATCTTGCAGTTCCATAAAACAATTCCGCCACTGACCAGGAAAAACCTGGTTAAAAGTCAGTGGCGTGTTATTCATATGCTATTTTAAGGGCGCATGCTTAACCATAATGTAGCGTGTGCACAACGCGCATACACTTTGCTCCTCTTATCTACACAAATGCAGCAGTTCTTTATTATTGCAATACGTAATTAGAAGGAAAAATACTATCACACGAGGGAAATCTATGTGGTGTCCGAAAATGTGAAAAAATAGGTATATATCTAGTGTACACATTTACTCAAATTATTCAGAATGAATTTATTTGCACTGATATACATCAACTTCAAGGGAACTCATTCAATCAACATACAAGTCATTTGCAATGCTAATAGTAAAATCACCCATGTCTTTGCGAATTACGACTAATTTATGGCAACTTTGCCATGAGGAATCCCCCCTTGGATGGGTGTCTGTGAAGGGGACAACTGCTATCCGTTAAAGACATGGTTAATGATGACACAATTTATGATCCCAAGAAAAAAAAAAGTATATTTAAATTATACTCCAGTATTATACTTCTAGTATACTTATGTTTAACCATAAGTATGTATTTAATATATTTAAGTATATTTGAAGTATACTTTCAAAATATACATACCAAAATAATATATTAGAAGTATATTTAGGATAAATAAAATACATTTCAAGTACATTTAAATATACTTTTTTTACTTGGGATGCCAGCAAGTGCGCGAAATGCTGTTTAATCGAAAACACACACAAACACGCAGTGTAGCCTAATTGAACGAACATTTGGCACACTGAAAATGTGCAACAGGTGTTTGGATAGAACAGGGACACTACTAAAGTCGCAGCATTCATTGTGGATTGTTGTGTTTTACGTAACATTTCCATGAATCATGGATGTGTTGATGACATTAATTAGGAAATATTAGAGGACTTCAGGAGACGTGATGTTGAAATGCATGTGCCGTTGCAACTTAACCCAAATGCCCAGAAATACAGAACGGGAGAGGAAAGCTTATTTGACAGAGGAGTAATCTCAGTCTAATGTTAGACTACATTGCAAAAATATTGCCATGCATTCATAACCTCGTGATTTAGTGAGAGTGAGTCCAAAACATCGGAAAGTAGGCTATGTCTTGTGACATTTCTTTATTTACATTTTGTAAAAAGAAAAATCAATGGCAATCCGCTGTTATAATAGCAATCCGCCATGGAACAAGCCCGTCTGCTCTTAAAGGGAATGTGAGATGATGCTCTGATTGGTTTATTGCACGTTATGCCCAAACCACACCTATGACAAATGAAGCTACTTCAGACCTACCCATTTTAGATTTGCGTCACGCGCAGTAGTAATTTATCCCGCAGGTAAAATAGCGACAGCGCCCGGGACCCTCCCACAATGTCACTTGCGTTTCGCGTTTGTTACTTGCGTTTCAGATCGTTAAAATAGGGCCCTATGAGTCAGAGATGAGTATAAACTGTCACATTTTATTTCTGGCTAATTTTACTAATTTTACCAACTAAGAATAACAGTACTGTCAGAGTTATTTACCACTTTGTAACATCACCTCTTTAATTAATAACACTTATTAAGTTTTTGTGTACTGAAGACACCAGTTGGTTCAGTTTAGCAAACAAAATGTCAGGCGCTTTGGATCACTGAAATCTCAGACACCTGTTATAAATAGTTTGCCAGGTGAGCCCAATTAAAGGAAAACTACTTAAGGCCACAGGTTTCAAGCAAAGAAAGAAAAATGATCTCTGCTGCGGAAAAGCGTCAAATAGTGCAATGCCTTGGACAAGGTATGAAAACATAAGATGTTTCACGAAGACTTAAGCGTGATCATTGTACTGTGAAGGAATGTGTGGCTGATTCAGAGCATAGACGGGTTTGTGAAGATAAAGACATAATGAGAAAGGTTACTGCCAGACAAATTTATTGAATTAGGCCTAAAAAAAAAAAAGTTTGGTTCCGGTTGGTTGTCAGTTGAGGTCATGGGTCGGTAGGGATTTTTATTTTTTTTATTTTTTATTTTTTTCTGACGGGGCAGCAAGGGATAGGTAGGATTTTTTTAATAATTTCTCTTTCTCTTAATATTAGCGATGGATAATTTATTTTTTCATAACATAGCCTACCTACATGTACAGTACCACCTTGTGTGCCCCAGCATGTTACACACACACGAAAAGCCCGCTCCCCAGAATGTATTTTTTCAGCTCGTCTTTTTTGGTCTGTACAACTTTCGGCGGGGGCAAATTAGGTTGCTGTGGAAAAAAACTGCATCTCGAATGCAGACGGAGTGCACACTAGCCCTAAAATGACCCAGCAGCAAATGAATACAAATGTTGAGAAATAACATTACTATATCATTCAGTACTACAGCCTACTATCCGATGTGATATTATTACAAATTCCCCAAAATTGATCACTGATAGTGTTTTTAGAATTAGACAATCTTATGTATGAATCTGTTGTAATAAATAGCATATGCATGTAACACATCTATTTCATTGCTAATAATTATTGAGTTTTTGTGAACAGAGTATCGTCAATAAACCATAATATTAAAAAATAGGCCTATTCCTGATATTTGGCCAACTATCAAAAGCTGGAAGGAAGATTGGTTTTGCCTCAAAAGGCTAATGTTAACATATGGTGACTTGAGTATTTAGCCAATATACTGTGACTACCTCTGAGGTTGGTTTCCGTTGCGTTCCCTGCTATGTTTTGCAACTCTTGGATGAAGGGGTGATGTTGACCGTGTGTCATGTTAGTGAAGAAGAAACTCATATTTCTCACTTTGCTGTGCACTGACCGGTTTTCAGATTTCGGGAGCGAGATTGTAAGGCGCAATGAGTCTAGCGTTTGACTTCATTGTCCGACATTGGTGACGGTGAACAGCGCAATGTACTTCATTTGAATGTTTGGATTTGATTAAAGCCATGTCTTTCGATTATATTTGCAAATAAGTTATTTATTTTCGTTATTCAATAAATGAACACTTTTAAATCTTATTTTCTATTTTGCCTGCAGCATTTTATGTTCGCATGATAGACTTGATTAAGTCTGTAGTCGAATCGCGACCTGCAGATCAAACAGACGACTAAATTGAAGTAACGCCAAGAAGCCTGGCTTTTAACTAGGTAAAAGGAATTGTTCAAAAGTAATGAAATATAGGCCTATGAATCGCATACAATAACTGCGCTAATGCAACACAACGAGATCGTGGAGATTTACAGCACAATGGGAAAATGTGTCGTTATTTTCGTTGATTTGAGGTAGCCTACTGAGCGATGCGCAATCTAATATACTAATCACAAGAAATATGTTACAGTAAACAACACTGCAAGGACATAAATA